>KZ810628.1:0-10196 GCA_000696205.2 Oncopeltus fasciatus
CAGCTATATTGAAAGATTCAAGCTGTGGAAATGGACTTTTGGGGACTTTATATATTTCTCTCATACCTTCTATTTTCCGTCTTCATTGGTTTCTGAAGAAACCAATGAAGACGGACAATAGAAGGTATGATAGAACTATTATCACCCTCAAGATCAACATTAAAAAACATAGAAACAGAAATTTCGAAGGATGCAGAAAATTCTCTTGAATTTTTACCAGTTTCCAAAGGTTTGTCAACTCAAAGATAAGCATACATCAATATAATTTGAATTTTTATTTATTTATTTTTAATGAGTAGTATTTACAATAATATACAATTATTTAAATATATTTACATTGATAAATACATATTATATACTGAGCATGTCTGTTGAACCTTTACACAAACAATAACATAATTACATTAACTATATATAATTTTTAGATAAATTATGCTATAATTAATTCAGTGGTACACAATAAAAAACCTATTCCCAAACAAATAAAAGGTTACTTTTTGAACTTAGATTTCTGAAAGTCAGACCAGAACATAATACCAAAATCTACAGAAGAAAGTTTTGTTAGAAGCCTGAAAATTTTTTATTTATTACTGAAGAACCATTAACCCTATAGCAGGCCTGAAATCAGCAAATGTTTGCAGACAAAATGAAAAATATTTATCTTTTAAATATTAGACATTAAATATTTTAAATAATAATTAGTTACCTCTGATAGAATATATTTTGTAGGCATATGCATGGAAATAATACAAGTTTTTAGGGTTCAAATAGTAGGTAAACCATAAAGATTTGTATTACAAATAAACCAGAATGACACTAAAGGCTAGTTCCTATGCTAAAATGGCTGCTGCTTATATCAAACCAGTTGTCTTTCCTTTGAAGAAAGACTTTAGTTCTTCACTGTTAAAAATAGGTACATTTCAAACAATATTGCTATGGGCCCACTGCACGACATCTGTTGGAAGGCTGTTGTATGAGTTCACAGCCCTTTTAACTTGAGACTTTGTAACCATTAGATTGTGAAGGATATATTCTTTTTTCTGATTTCTACTAGAAGCATGAATGGGAAGTATGAACTCCAGCTCCTGCAAATAAATATAATAAGGTTTATTTTTCATTCCTGAGATTATTGTGACTTTAGTCAGCTGTGGTCAACCCAAAACATGTTGTAGAGAGATTTTGTAATAATTTCTGGTCATTAAAAGACACATTTCACCTTATATTTATTGTAGCCCAATAAAAAAATTCCCTGTTTTTATATGAGTCTCTAGCAAGAGTAGCCTGGAACCAGATGGCTTTGGGGTCTAAATCTGAATGTGCAACAGATGTGTCACTATGACTAGATATTATGATTGATGGTCAAACATTGATTCAGACAAGGCGGATAACAAGAAATTGTTCAGCACACTGCGCATCAAAACAAACCCTCTTAATACAAATGGGAATCTTTTCCCAAAAACCAAGGGATAATTATTGTCACACAAGACCATTTACAAGATACTTCTTTAAATAGTCATCGATGAATACAGCAAATGGACTGTGATTTACCCGAATATTTCCAAGAAAATGAAGATATATAGACCAATTTAAAAAGATTATCACATCTTATGGCCACTTAGAAATAGCTGTACATGACAAGGAGTCTCAATTACAAGATATTAAAATACAGGAATAGGTCAAATTTATTTCCATTAATTCATAGTCACGAGAGATGGTTTCTAGTCAATGAAAAATTTAAGTCGTATTGCTTTCATTGTAAAAGAACATATAGAAAAGGGCATTGATATTGAAATAATCTATATTTTCAGTGATATTTGTTATGGTGAACATTAATATACATAGAATTGCTATAACTAAAAGTAATAATAATGCAAATCATTTTTTTTTTTGTTTTCTTATGACATTGTATTTCAACAGCTCTGAAGATGGCTTAGAATGTATGCCTAAACATTGGCAGATAATTAAAAAATACAAATTATTCTTTGAATCTACCTTGACTGAACCCCAACAAAAAACATCTACTAATAAAAAATACACTTTTTTTTAAATTGTATTTTTTTTTTTGATCAACCTTGAATGAACTCTCTACTAATACTTGTTAAACATTTTAACTCTGTTCCAGTTAACTAAATGTCAAATATCATATTTGATTAAATATATCAGATTTATGTATTGTAGGGATACACTAAAGAGACTAAAAAATGTTCCAAGAGTAAGAAAAACTTGAGTGAGTTATATCTATAAGTTTATATAAATTTTCATCTTTTCACTTGTATTAGAATCATTATTTGTAGGGAGGAAATTGAATCAATTTTCAGAAAATCACTACCTATTCAGTGGATTTCACCCTTCTCGATTTATTAAAGAAAACAAAAAAAGAACAACTCCATGCTTATTCAGAATATGATAATTTTGGACAGAAAGTGACAAATTATAAAGAAATATTACTGTCCAAGTACATTAAGAATTAATTGTTACAACTTGTTTAATGGCACTTGGCTTTCTTATACGTTAAGAAAAACATAGCAATAGATCATACAGGTTCATCTATAGCTTGTCACAAAAAATGAGGGGGAAAAAAAAAGAAGCTGAAGCATATAACTCTTCAAGCAGTCAGATAGAAAAAAACAAATAGACAAACTCAGAATTTTCAGAGCCAGAAAGACAATTGAATACAGACTAAAGTATTTCAAAAATCAATATTATTTTATGCTCAAGCTGTTATTGAGATAATTTTTTATTTTGATGAAAACTATTCAGTTACACTTTGAGGGTTACATAAAATGTTCGCGCTAATACGTAGAACACCTGGACCAGGATTTAAATGGTGCTGGTAAAAAGGAAGTGCTGAATTATGTGGATTTAAGTTGGTATTTGGAAGTTATTGGTAGTTGGTAGCTTGGAACTGGGTTTCAGAACATGGATTTTTATCAACTACCTTAAAAAAAAAAAAAAATGAAAGTTAAGAATTCCAGAACTACAGGGCCATATGAGTGCAGTGAGCAGAAATATTTGTAAACTTGACAGAGATAAACTAGAAAATGTTTTGGTAAAAAGTAAGGAATGGCAATTCCTGCAAAGATAACACTTTGACCTTCAGCTGCAAATTTAAAAATTTCCAGATGAACCAGAAAGGAGGGTGGCAGTCATTAGTGAGAAACCATAGATAACGTGAGTCATCTTAACAAGAGAAAACTTGGAAATAAGATACCGAAGATTTTTTCAAGCCCAATGGGACCATAGAATGGCATTGACTCTTTTTAAGAAGTAAGAAGACTGCATGTAGCTGTCAGTGTGGAGTGTCAGTTGCCCATTCATTATTTCTTTACCCCTTCATCACTTATGACCAGATCACATTTGTGGAAATAAAGATTAAGATGAGGGCCAGCTATAAGTTTAAGTAGGGTTAGAAGAACTCTAAGATATATGACCATATATGACAAAATGTATGAACATAAGTGCTGAATACTCTAGAGAAGTTTTTAATGAAATTAAGATACGTTATTTTTAATCTGTACATAAGTATTATGATATAAATGGAATCCTAAATTCCAGGAAACAGAGTAATTTTTTAATGTCACACATATTTTCCAAACTGTCCTGTTAAACAATTTTGGTCCATTACTTACAAGGACCATTCATACCAGCTATATTGAAAGATTCAAGCTGTGGAAATGGACTTTTGGGGACTTTATATATTTCTCTCATACCTTCTATTTTCCGTCTTCATTGGTTTCTGCAAACCATCTTCTCTTGGCGAGCGCTTTCGGACATTGTCCATCTTCTGGCCGAATACATGCGTTCACTGTCACTGTCTGTATTCAACTGCGTTTGTATTCTGTGAGTTAGTTGTTACCAGACACAACTAACTCACAGAATACAAACACAGTTGAATACAAACAGTGACAGTGAACGCATGTATTCGGCCAGAAGATGGACAATGTCCGTAAGCGCTTGCCAATAGAAGATGGTTTGCAGAAACCAATGAAGACGGAGAATAGAAGGNTTCGCACGGTGGACCAGGCCATTCAAACCCTCCAGGTCGGCATTAAAGCAATATTTCCGCCACAGTTAATTAAACTAAAGCTTTTCTACCAATGAAAATGAATAAGGAAACGATCGCTTTGCATTTCCCTGACAATCCTTCTCACACAGCAGGATAACTTCGTTAACCAATGAAATGAGATAATGAGGAGGGAAAATTGGAAAAGAATAATTTTTTTTCTTATGTTAGAGGTAATAATAAAATTAACAAAAAGTTTTTACGGAACATTTGTACTAAAAATATTTATTTTTTTAAACCCTCTTGAGGGAGATATTTATAAATGTATCTAATAAGATTTTCTGCACTTTTATGAATAGTTTAACTGATTGTAGTATTTGAACTTCTATCTGAAATGTGTTCGTTTGTAGTCTGAAAAGGGCAAGAAAAAGAGGAGTTTACAGATAAACTTAATTAATAAATTCTTAAAATATTTGTTATATTAGGAAGTTGTAAAAGAAAA
The DNA here is from genome assembly GCA_000696205.2 of Oncopeltus fasciatus. Taxonomy (NCBI): domain Eukaryota; kingdom Metazoa; phylum Arthropoda; class Insecta; order Hemiptera; family Lygaeidae; genus Oncopeltus; species Oncopeltus fasciatus. The sequence continues at coordinate 4,506 of KZ810628.1, forward strand.
TGCAGCTCATAATACATTAAATTTGTTGTTTCAATGTTTATGTACTGTAAAATTTAGAAAATTCTTAAGGATGGTAATTAAGAAGGTAAATAAGAAACCGTTTGCCACACTCTTTCTCCGAGATTCCATATTTTTCTCTATCGTCATTTCCGACTCTTAGGATCACGGTGGTATGTTACTGTTGAAATCTGCACTGTATCGGACCAACAAATATGAGAAATCTTGGTTTTCCATGCAAGTTCTGAGTGACGGGCATTAAGGAATACCAAGTGGAAGGATGTAGAGCTCCAGGGATGGATCGAGTCCTGGTCCCGGCAGAGGGCAGAGGAAGAAGGGCCAGTCGGTCCTCTGGGAAATAAGTAGGAGGTACTGTGTTTCGCCCCCTGCACGAGATGGGACCCCCCACCCCCACCCACTAAATATTTCCAAGACTGTCGCAGAGCTCCAAGATGGACCTCTCATCAGAATAAGAGCTTTCAAAGAAAAAAAAAATACCTCTTGTATTACCACCGTCACATAAATAATAACAATTAGAATTTGAACACAATTTATATAATATAAATATATTTGGTAATTACTATGTTGATATAAATTTCTGATATAAAATAAAAAAACATGATATTATATCGTAGGAATTATTGAGACAATAATATATCTTCAGCCTTTTTTTCTTTTTTTATTATTTCTCCATATTTTTCTCCTGCTTTTTATTTTTTTTTATTTTTTCAATTCGTACTATAACATTGAAAATGTCTTTCTTTGTTACATTAAATAAGGGCAAAGATAAATGTCAATGGCTAATTTCATTTAAAAAGCTGAAAAGGGTAATGAAAGAAAATAGCAATGCTGTTGAGGCTGACTATAGGATGGCCCTCAGGGGAGTTGATAGGGCTCTCAACTATATTCTTAAATATTATATTTAATTTGTTTGTTTCTTTTAAGTAATAAGAACTTACTGAAAATTAAATTAAAAATATAAATTAAATTTCTCACATACTAAGCTTGAAAGATTTTGAATAACATTAATATTAACCAATATCATTAATCTCATTACATTCCCTCTACCACACATATGATTTTAATTTAAACCAAATTTCTTTGGTTCCAAAAAAAAGAAAGAATACCAAAAATAGGTTTTATTTTTGAAAAGAAAAAGGGAAATCAATTGCTGAATTTACATTATTAAAACTCGTCCTTAATTAGTGCAAATCTAAAAAAACGCTTCCGAAAAACCGAAATATGCTTAAGTTTTTCTTATTCCTAATAATAACTAATATTTGTTCACGTAGGCTTCCACAAGTCTTACCAACCTGTACGGGGAGGATGTTGTTCAGAGGATGAAGAGCTCATTCTCTATTCAGCCCTGAAGAAGCCATCACAGGATGTGCGAAAGCTCGGCAACCATCAAAAACTTTACACGGTCCAACCCGGAAAAAACTTTACATATACTTTACATAATAACTAATATTTTCCAAATTTAGTATTAAGGTATTTCTTAAAATCTTAGAGTAGTTAGACAGATAGATAAATATGTACAGAAAGTGAAACACTCACGGCTGCGATATATATTATCAATAAGAATAGAGAGGAGTAAAGAGTGTAGTAAACACACAAAAAGAAAAACTTACAGTTAGTAAAATTTTCAGGGAGACTTCTCGCTCTTCGTCAGTAAAGAGTAAAGGGAGACCCTCATGCTTTATATTTTAATAAGAAGGCAAAGTTTAGAAAGAGAAACGTAAATATTAAAAGTACATTTTGAGGGGTTTTTCAGTTTTGAGAATGACTGCATTTTTCAAATTTATATTGAGAAAACATATGAAAAGATCCGATCTAATCCTGAAACAACTAAAGTGGTTTAAGTGGAAGCCTAGAAGAAGTATTTATGAATATATCTGGTGAATGTAGAAGCCTGTGTTAACAATATAATTTTCATTTTCTTATTCAAAAGTTTTATAATCAGATAAATCTGATGAGTGAAATAGTTTAAAAATTAAGTATTAAGGGTGTTGTAATATTCCCTAATCTTGAGTGCTAGAATACTTGATGTACAAAGCAGTAATTTAAAATGAAAAATTATAATAAATATGAAGAAAAAATAAAAGAAAGGAAATTATATAAAAACTAATTTTTGAGAATAGAACTTAAACAATTATTTAAAAACATGAATAGGTCAGAAAAATTACCAGAATTTTAGAAAGGAAAGCTAACAGTTTTCACTACTTTATTTCAAGCTCTGATAAAATAAATATATTACAAATAACATACACACAAGTTTAATTATAATATTAGCATGAATCTAAAACTGCAGAAAGAAAGATGGAAGAAGCCCAATAATATAAATTTTATTTAGTACATTCTATAAAATAAATTATATTTTGTAATTTTCTAACTATGCTGATTTATTGGCTGTGAATTACAATAGCAAGGGGTAGAAAATAGCCAATGCCATCACTCCCAGACATAATTCATCACTTCATAATTAATGCATTATTAGGGTGTAACAAATATTTAAAAAAAAAAACAACATTACTTCAGAATAGTTAAAAATAATAAAAAGGTGTAGTTTAAGAATACAAGTATTTCTATGGGCTTGGTAACTAAAATTGTTATCAGTTTTCTATAGAACTGCAATTTAAAAAAAACCAACATATTTCAAAAAGTTCCTTCTATTGGGAAGTAATCAAATTTTTTTAAAATGAACAACTCATTTACCTCTGATGATTTTGACAGGTCAAATAAATTATATAGAAGAGTCTGATTACGATGGCTGCAGAAAAGTTGAAATTCTTCCAAAATGAATATTATAGGCAATGAAGAGTTTTTGTTCCCATTTTTAAAACTCTGTAGAACAAAGTTTAAATTATCTGAAATAAAAAAATGTCATGAGAATTTTTTTTTTAGATTATACAATTTTAATTGGGCAAATTGAATAAATATATTTACCATTTCATCTTCTGGGTTGGACCGAGTCAAATTGTTCTTATTTGCCGAGCTTTCGCACATCATGTGATGGCTTCTTCAGGGCTGAAAAGAGAATGAGAGTTGTAAAGAGAGATTTTTAAAATTCAGATGGTATATATTTACCATGTTTTATACACCAGGTGGTGTATAATCCCGGCGCGGTCTTGTCCTTGGGCGAAGTCTGCCTTCCCATTGGTTGATACTGTGTTCTGGTGGCTGGTCTCTGGAGTAGTCAGGTAGCTGGTCACTGATTGGTTGGATCCTCTTGTCAATTAGCGCTGGTTTCCAGTTTTTGCTCAATCTGTATCCGTCTTCTCTGTTGATATTTTTCGGATTCTTGGTTATTTNGTGAAATTAAAAAAGAAAATTATTTTTAAAAATTCTATTATTTGTTTTTTTTTTCTCTAGTCCACAGAGAAAGAGCTATGCCGCATAATAATATCATCAATGTAAAAATAATTCAGGAGAGCAGATTTCAAATATTCCTTTAATTCTTTACATACCATTAAGTGTAAATGGGGTAAATAAGTAAAATATGCTAAAACAAAGGCTAGCTCTGAAATTTACCATAGGGAGGGCGTAATAATCTTAGAGTTGATCCCTAAACCCGATCCTACCTACCTTTACCATAGGGAAGAGTAGGGGAAGCCGGTAATTTTCGAAAGTAGTTCTTAACTATTATAATAAATGACCATTATAGAAATGTAATAAAATATATATTTTGAAAATTTAATTTTACAGCAATAAAGATCAATGCTTTTTCGTAATACTGATATGACGAATATATTACTCATGTAAGTTTAAGTATTTCTCTATACCCCCTCTGCTTTTAATAGACTTTTTTTTTTTTTTTTTACTTCTGCCTCGTTTATTAGTAAAAAGTGATATATACAAATTTGCTATGAAATAGCAGTCCGTGTGCTATGGTGTGAGTGTAATTGGTACACCGCCTATAGCGACCCTATTACCCGTAGGTATGTGCGGGTTATGGTGAGAATATATCTGCGGACGTTGAGCTCCGAGGAGCTTTGCAAATGAAGTAACCGGTGAGGCATAACCGGCGTTTATATGAAGTACTTTTAATAGACTTCAGACAAAAATGATTTACTAATAACTTTTCAATAGAAAGCCTTTCGGTATGTTAAAAGTGTGAAATTAAAATTAAAATGTGTATCAAAGTTACATCATTCAATTTTAACTTAAAGTAAGAAGTAATGTAATAATATTTCCAAGCGTCTAGGTAAGATAGGTGAAAATGTAGTGAAGATTCCGACCCAATGGAGGACTCTCATATTCTGTCTGGCGCGGCTGACATTTGAAACTGACTGTAGATGAGGGCGCCCTCTGGGAAATACTGACAGAATGGATTGCTTCAGAAGCCCCTGAGAGTTTGCCAGCGGGGGCCTCGCTAAATATTTTACATGCTATAACGGTCTCGGCAACTTCCAGCGTCTAGTTACGGAGGAGCTGTTATTTCACTAAGAGTAGCAGTCACTCTTATACTCAATGGCACTTCTTTAATCGAGCGCGTATCCACAGACCATCTGATTTACCTACTTGAGGAACTGTCGCGGGAAAGTATCGGAAATGATATTACGATAAAAAGGTTTTGATAGGGTGATAGACAGGGATTATTCTGGAGGGTCCAAATAACAGCTTGGTATTTGTGGAACTTTCATATCTTCATATATAAATATTGTTAAAGACTAGGGAGAGGGCAAGACCAGTACGGGAATGGGCAAATTAAAGGATGCCACCTGTTTCTTAAAGTAATTAGGGTTACTTGAAAATCCTTATTAAATTATTCTAGGATTGCCTCGGCCTTTCCCTGAATTTTTAAAATCAGTTATAAAATGGCAGTAATTATCAAGTAATTTTTTTGAGGCTTCTATGTAAATAAGAACATTTAATTTTTATTTTACATATATGTCAATTAGCTTTAATTTATATTTTCTGTTTATTCAATTATTTATTTGTTAGTAAGGGCAATAGATTGGGTTGTTATTACTAGGTATATTTATTTTTTACAATAAATTAACTCCAATTTCTCTTTGATCTTAATCAGTATTGACCCGTAGCCCATAAAAAAAACTTTTCAAGTGTTTTTTCTTCTTCTAAAAGTAAGTTTATGATGGCTTAGGTCAGTTTTAGAGCCATCTCAGTACCAAAATGACAGAAAAAGTAGGAAGGGTTCAATGGAAGATATAGCATGTACTAACATAACAGAGATAATGAAAAAAAAAATATATCAAATATTAAAGAGTAAATGAAATAATGTAAATGCTTACCAGTAAAAGTTGGTTTGGTGCAAGTACATAATGAGTGAATTATGTTGATGACAAGACCATGCATGGATGCCCTCATACTGGTAGAACCAGAACATACTAAAAAAGTAACAACATGAAATAGAAATGGCAGATGCCTAGCAACATCCAGACAATTGTTGAAAGATAACATAAGAAGATATCGAGCCAGAATAGCAATGTCATCCCAAAGAGCATGGTTCTCAAGAAGATCAGTGGGTGAGATACATGTTTTATCCAATACCTAAAAATGACAAAAGTAATAAAAGAAGTAATTATTATGGATTTGGATAAAAAATAAAGTAACAAAGCAATATCCTACCATTAAATTAATGAAGGCATGTTTTCCTTTTTTCTTTACTTAGCGTAAACAATAAAAGCAAAAACTAATATCTCACTTTTTTTTTTTTTTGGATTAATTAAATTA
>KZ810628.1:10627-27104 GCA_000696205.2 Oncopeltus fasciatus
TTAATAACAGAATGTAATAAATACAGATTTATTATTTTTAAAAAAATAAGGGTATATTTTACAAATATATACTTTTTGATAGAAGTAATAATAAAAAAAATCTGTCAAACAGGAGGTGGTTAATCTAAGTAGATTTTATATTTTTCATATAGATGGACATAGATAAGAGTAAATGGTGAAATTTGACTTACAGTCACAAAAAGCAATCGGCTTAAAATGTATGACCATTAACGAAGCAAATCACGCTCTGTACACCCAAAAAGATACTCTAGATTAGCTAAGTTGGAAGAGTGGAGTAAACGTTTACCCATCATTGATACAATAACTAACTCGCATTTCCTAACAGGCATACATCATAAATATGTATGAGAGAAAAATAGTACAAGCAGCCATCGAATATTCAACCTTCCTGCCTTACAATGTCTTTAAAGGGTGCACTATCTTCGAGGACATAAAGATTCATTAGGGGAAAATGATGCTCCATCTATGGTTTAACTATGAACTATGTTGATGACATGATCATGATTCCAAACCGAATCACCAGTTTCAAAGATTTCAAAGCCTTTCGTGAAACCAATATTGAACCAAACCAACTCCTTATAACAAATCGATAGTCTAATTTTTCTTTTTTTAAGTCAAACAAATCACATCTATGAAAGTTTAAAGGTGCCAAATGCTCACATTACGCTATCCTATGTTGTGGATGGTTAAAAGAAAAGGATGAAAATCCATTTAGTCTAGATTAGAACATTGGAAAGGATCTAAGGGATTAACGGAATAGGTAGTACGCGAATGAGGAAGCATGAATGACATCTTGTTTCGAAAAATGAAAAAAAAAAAGGAACGAAAATAAATTTTTTTTGTGGTATTCAATCCCACGTAACTTTTACTAATTTTTAGTGCAAGGTAACAGATTAAAAATCTAACTGTCCCAGCCAGGACTCGATATACTGTTCCCTTGCACTAAAACCTAATAAAATTTACGTGGGATTAAATACCACAAAAAAAAAAAAAATTTATAAAATTAAAATTTAAAAGTAGAAGTGCGTGGGAAAATATGTTCTGTTCAAAAAATCTATTTTCTTTATTTAAAGTCCAATATCTTCTGGGGGCAACTTCTCATTCTGTAGCAGTAAGTATTTACGAAAAAAGAAATCAAGAGGTGAATTCAGGTAACCTTAATATGACAGTCATAACGCAGCACTAAAATAGTATTCTAATCATAGACGACAAAAGATAAGTTACTCATAATGATATTTTAGAGTAAGGTGTAAATAATTAAATTTAAAAGTAAATAACGAGTCATTTAAACAGCTTGACAATCCTCCGAACATAATAAGATATATTCATCTGCCTTGGAGATTAGACTCTCGACACTTTAAGAGATTAACGGAATAGGTAGTACGCGACGTGCAGGGAAAATATGAGGGAGCATGGATGACATCTTGATTCGAAAAATGAAAAAAAAAAAAAAAAAAAAAAAAAAAAAAAAAAAAAAAAAAAAAAAANTTTTTTTTTTTTTTTTTTTTTTTTTTTTTTTTTTTTTTTTTTTTTACGAGGGGAACGACAGTTTAATAAACCTATTATGTATAGGTTGATTCATCTTAAGTAGCACCCACTGGGGTTTTGAAGCTTTTTTGAAACGGTTGGAACATATAATTATTTGTGACAAAAGAATCTAATTGCAAATTTACACATTTATAGATCACTATGGATGCTTGTAAAGCATGTCAAATATGAAAGACGTCAATCTTAAATAAATTGTGAATTACATTTATTCTATAACATAATTTGCCTCCTAATCAGGAATAACTTTTGAAAATGTAGGTTTTATCACCTTCCAACTGGTTGTAAATGATAGAATGTGTACTGTAAGAAAAACGCAAGATTAAATTAGATTAAAAATACATTTAATAGTAAAAAAAAAAATAATAATAAGTAACATCCTTTTAGTCCAAAATGCTCAGGATAATTGCTAACGCTCCATATTATGTTTCCAACTCTACCCTTCATCACGACTACAATATTCCTTTCGTCCAACTTCTCATCTCCACCCGCTTCAAGCTCTTCCATAGTAAACTCCAATTTCATCCTAATCGACATGCCATACCCCAGTCGTCGGACTCCAATCCTTACAATCCTTCCCGGCGACTTAAACGGAGATGGCCTCGCGACCTCTTGGAGCTTAATGCCTAAATTTATTAAGAGTGGAGTCAATGGGCCCCTTCTCGCTGCATAGTGATGACCATTTATTTGTTTTATTGTTATTTTTAACTTTTTTTTATTACAATTTATTTTCTACTCTAATTTCTCTGTCATCAAATTACAAGATGTTATTAATAACAGAATGTAATAAATACAGATTTATTATTTTTAAAAAAATAAGTAAAATGTAAAAAGAATAATAATTTATATCATAAACATACTTAAATTGTTATTATACGACTTGGCAGTGCTCGTAAACAAATATGGTACGAGCTGTCAAATTTGACAACTGTCATCGAATAGCGGAAAGTCCGAGAATGATGACGGCCAGCTGGAGATCAGACTGCTTTTGCTGGCTTCAATTGCTTCAATGTCATTCAAAACTGGCGGGAATTCTTGGCGGAAGTATCAGACTGATTGGCGGGATGTCAGGTACTCGAGATCGACACGGAGAACGGCTACACTTGTACAGAATTGGGGACAGCGTCAGGAGGCTTTAGCTATGCAAGCTAATTGTGGAACATGTAGAGAAGAAAACGTCGACGCTAATGTAGTAGGAATATGCATAAGCATATAGGATTGACACATAAGTTGGCTGATGTTACAATCACTTAGGAGGACTATTTAGAAAATTTCCATTTGTGAAATTAAGTTATTTATTATCATACCTACTGTAATCCGTCTTCATTGGTTTTTGCAAACCATCATCTGTTGGCCAACAGAAGATGGTTTGCAGAAACCAATGAAGACGAATTACTGAAGCTATGATAGTTCTATATTCATTGGTAGTTATAATAACCCTTTAGATTATTTACCTAAGTTATCTATTTCCGTACTATGACGCGAACTGGTCACCAATCCTTCATTAGAGAAGATTAAAAAAGGGGTTGACATGATTGGAGGTTCGTTGGCCGTCGAGTATAGTTATTATTACTATTAACTTTTAGAACCTCCATTTAGACCTCCACAGTAATAATAAATTACAAAATTTTATACTTCCCTGAAAGATTCTTCACCTATTTCCCAGCAGTTCAACGTAGTATACTGAACTCCATGTTCAGATAATAATTGTCGGCTTCTTGTATTGGCCAAACAAATAACCATCTTAATAAAATATTAAAATAGCATAGATTAAGATTCGTGATACAAATTCTTCGGCCCTCTCCCTTCATGCTGTTAGCAACAACGCCTGCTTTTAATGAAGCTACTGTCCTGATCTCTGAGCCTTTCCTTAATAAAAGGCTGATTTCGGAATGTGTGAACATCAATCTCAATCATACCTCTACTAATGATAGGCAGGACAAAAACTACATTTCATCAGCTTATTGTAATATTTTCGTTATATTTAAACGGAAAAATTCAGGTAAATAATCCCTGGTGTCTGCCTTTCCAACTTTCCTTTGAAAGCATCAACCAGACCATTGTATCATCAACCTTTGAAACGTGCCGACAAACCCCCTCCCACCCCTGTTCGCTGGTTATTTCTCCGTTGAGCTCTGCACTCTGAGATGTGGCAATAAACCTTTCTCGTAGATATCTCCACACATCACTATCCGTATATTTAAAGTTTATATATAACATTGACATTTATAACTCATGTTGTTTTATATTTGTATTGTTCAATTTAATCTGTAAATCTTTTTTTGTCGTATAACCTAATATCATATAACATATCTCGTCTCTGTCTGTTCATTCCAATCTATAATATCTATAAGTTTTATATTGTGTATTGTATTTCAGGCCTGATGGTGACTTACAAGTCGAAATATCAGCAATAATAAAATAATTACCCAACAATTTTGGAATATTTTATTTTTCTGATCCTGGCCAAAATCCTTAAAGAAAATTAGTTTTTTTTTGTTGTTTTTTTTTTTTTTTTATCAGAGAAAAGGAAATGGGCTTTTATAATACAACTAAAGTTTATCATAATAATATTTTTGTTATTAGATGATTTAAGAAAATTTTTAAGGACATAATAAGGGCAAAATCAAATCTGGAAAAAAAATTTTCTTTTTAACATTTTTGTTAAAACCCCTAATAAGATGTTATCAAATATAAGAGTGGTGGATAAACTCCTCCACCCCTCTTCCTTTCGGCTAGTCTAATGCAAAGCTTAGTGGTCTCACCTTTTCCGCCGATTTGATGTTAGAAAGTAAATTTACCTAGATTTCCTACTTCCTGTATGACGGACATTTTTTCTAAATGTCAGAGCAGGCCTCAATATCTAATGTCTTAGAACCAATAATTAGCTTATTTATAAGTTTATTGTAGTTATATGAATATTTAACAATACTAATATATGTATTTACCGTTTCTTCTTCCGGTTTGGATCGTGTCAAATTGTTGTTATTTGCCAAGCTTTCGCACATCATGTGATGGCTGAAAAGAGAATAAAAATCATTCTCTTTTCAGCCCTGAAGAAGCCATCACATGATTTGCGAAAGCTCGTCAAATAACAACAATTTGACACGGTTCAACCCGGAAGAAGAAACGGTAAATACTTCTGACGACCGTCGATGCCTACGTGAACAAATACTAATATAATAATAAATGCGTTACATATGAGTTGACACTCTTGATTTTCCAATCAACCCCATGGATTACGCATCTCCTTCGTGAAGGATTTTGTTTTAGTTCGTGACACCTCTTAGAAGTCATAAAGTGTTTAACAACACTTTTCTCGCTGTCACGGCACCATGTTCTAGAGCAAGACTACCGCCAAGAACTGCGTATAGAATCCAAACTAGATTCAGAAGGGCTATTAATGGATGATAAGGATATTACAGAGTAACTACTCAACATGTAACTAGTGTGTGACTCCGACACCAGGTAACAATATGTAAGCCAGGTATAAAGAATAGAGGGTTCATTATGAGAGTGTATCTTGATTTTTTCAAAACTTTGTAAAACATTTCATAACTAATTAATGGTATATATTTATTACTTGAAGCCCTAGGTCCGCTTCGCACTATCCCACCAATGCTGAGCAACAGTTGGCTCTTCAATCCCCTGTTAGAGCCCCGGGGGGCTGTAAATTAATGCCATTAAAACTACTAGGCAAATATTTATACAAAACTTTAATAAAAACTTTTTGTTTCCGTTCTCGGCCGTTTGTCTAATTCACTGATTAAAGAATTTTTTTTTCGTAAGTTAAAATGCAAATTCTACAATGAAATTTGTTGAGACGTTTTTCGGTTTATATATAGTTTACTATATAAAGCAAGCTTTATTTGATGAAGGAGTTTTCTTTAATGCATTCCTGTTGGCTTTCGTTATGTGACAAATAATAAAATGCATTGCAATGCAATTTGCTGTTGATTGTACATATGTCTTAAGTCTCCGATTAATAATGTAATCAATTATTTCTTTCACAAATTCTTTTTTAAAACCTTCCTGAGGAATTATTTACTATTTATGTAATTTTTTGGAGTAACTATGGACTGTTCTAGTGCAAAAACCCACTGGTTTTCTGAGTTAATTTATATTTTTTCTTACTTTTTATTTTTTTTAATGTTAGCTTCCCTTCCAACCATTTAGGCTCATGGAAGGAAGGGCTATCTACAGGTTTTTATTCCATTCTAAACATCCATGAGTCAGAACAAGCTTTTATTTATCGATAAAAGCTTGCCCTGTGATTGGTTTGAACACGCATCACCAGGATTTGCGACACCCGAACGGATCACATGAGCTATACTGGCGCCCCAAAATTTGTCTTTTATTTAGGTGCATTGAATTTGTATCAGATATCTCGTAGTAAAATAAATATATCTTCGTTGATACCACGACGTAACTTTTGAAAAATTACAATAGTTCTTCACCAATCCTTCATTAGAGAAGCTGATAAATGGACAGTGCGAAATAAAAAAAAAAAAAATGTATAAAGTGTATAAAGTGTAATAAGGTATTGATTTAATTATCTTCATAATAAAATTTTTGTTTTAGCTTAATATTCTGTAAAAGTTTCAAAGCACAAGTAAAGGATTAATAATGCACATTAACTTGCAATTTGCAAACAATTTATTTTTCCATAAATATATGGCCTTAATGTATATATGTACTTTTAATATGACATAATATAATTTGAAAAATTTATTCTCTAACAGAGAAATTACTATTGACACAATGTCAAGTTGCGCTATCCCTCATTATTTATCATACAGCCAATAGGCCTGTTATGGCCCTATGAAAATTACACCTGGATTAGATACATAAAAGTACCTTATATTCACTGGCACAGGAATTAACTGGTTTTAGGGTAATCAATATCAAAGGATAGTGCCTCTGTCAGGACATATGTCATTTGCAGACACCTCCCCGTCCACTACAAGTTAAACCATTCCCTATACCCATCATGTTTGGTAGAGTATGAGAGGAACAGGTCATGCTAATAATGGAATCAATAACTTCAAACATTATGTGACCTATGATTAGGTGACATATTGCCTTCTAGTGAGATAGTATTTACATTGTAGCTGTGGAAAATATTCTCATATCACAATTTTTGTAACTTTTTCGATGTTATCATCAATTCTACCCAATAGATATTTATGTTTGTATGTACATAGAATACAAACACAGAAGTGTGTGTGTGATAAGACGCTTTATTGACCAAATTTTCTGTTGTTAGTCAATTCCTAAGAAATCCAGATATTAAATTTTTCTTATGCCAAGGGTTTTTTTTTTTTTTTTAATACCTTTAGATACTTTCTCCTATACTACCAACTACACACAAAAAAATTATTGTTACTAAAATTTTGTGTACGTCTCTATAAAAGCTAACGAATGGCTTCGGAAAAGTAGTTAGTGACTCTTCTTTAATAGTACTCAAATAAATAGATATGAATAAATTTTCAGTTTATTTTCATTTTATCAGACATATTCGTTTTTATCGGGATTATTTACAATTTTTTTTTTTTTTATATAAAGATCAAGCTTTTCAGAAGTAGCTATACTATTATAAAAACTCGTTACAAGGAGTGAAAGCGATGAGTTTTTCATTTTTCGAATTCACGTAGCCAGCGCCACGTCAAGTTTGGAACCTGAGGCCCCAGCGTCAGACTTGTGAGGCAAAGATAGATCCCTGCGATCGAGACAGTGCCTTTCGTATCCAGCTACACATTGTAAAAGTACGCACTTTTGAATTGAACTTCCCGCAAGAGTGCTGCGTACAACGTTAGTGATCCGTGCTACCGGGGCAAGTTTGTTCGGGCAGTTGTGAAGAGACCACTTATAGAGAACAACGCCTTAGCTCTCGCAGCGAACGCGTCTCCAACAAGCACGGCACTTTTCACACAATCAGGAATCGAGAGAAAGACGGGGTATTGGATCGACCGTCAATGGGAGTTCAGAGACCGCAAGTACTCTCTATTTACATCTGTATTTTAGCTAATATTGAGCCGGCACGGTAACCTCGGGATAACCTCCCTAGCTTCGAGGTAGTTGCCCTAGAGGTACCCAGGTTACTAGGCCCAGCGAGCTACATCGCAGCGAGGTCTTACGGTGAGCGGTCTCCCAGGTGAAGTCACAGATACCCCGCTGATACCAGTTCCTGTGCCTTGCACGACCTCACCATCCATTCGCTGCCTGCGTGGGCTATATTTTAATTGTAAGCAACAAATACTATTTGTTTTAATAAATATATAATTTTTTATAAGGACACGCTTACATTAGTTGGGGACCTTCTGATAACCGCCTATAGACTATACCCCAACAACATCAATACAGCATGTATTCACTCTATGACAGACTGTACGATCAATATAGTTACACAGTATACTTGTAATAACCACAAAGAAGAAAGTGGTCAACGCAAGCACCATGCAAGACTGCTAGCACAGCGAAGGAGCTCTCAGCAAGTGTCGGCGTGACGTGGAACAGCTGGGCCCCCACCAGTCACAGAGATAAGCTAACGGCCAAAACTAATTAAGCCCTTGTACTATCTCTGCTTGTACTACATCTCACCCCCGAGTCACCCTTTATCACCCCCCTGAAGCTCAGGATCACATGTTCTGGACTCATTTAGAGGGGCGTTAAGTTTGCACTCCCAACCTGCTAAACAAACTGCTCCTACATTTGAAGATGTAAGGATTAAGAAACTTAGATCACCTAAATCAGTAGTTGTCACCCAAGAGAATTCTCCATAAAGGAATTTTCTGCTAATTTTTGATAAATTTATTAATTTAGATATCATTAAAAAGTCAGCGTACAAAAAAAGTATTAATTTTAGTTTTTATTAATTAACTTAAGTAAAATAATTGTATATTCTTCAGTGCATTAAATGCACTTAATTTCTGTTTAAAAATATCAACAATTATCACAATTTTTTTAAAAATTTATCATTGTGATAATTAATTTCTTTTAAATGGATCATTATAGTAAAAGACTTCCAACATGAAATAAAAATTTTAGATTTTTTTTCTTTCAAAAAATAGTTTCCTCAACTAAAAAGACATTTTTCTCGGCAAATTGACAGGACATAATTCATCAGGATAATAAATAACACTAAATGTAACTAATGTACACAATGGCACATGGCGTTAAGTGTGCTATTCGGAGCTTGTGTAATAACGATTATCAGACAATTCACAGTCGTAATAAATGGCCCAAAAACCAAAAGGAATAAACCAATACCATTCGTTTGATCAGTTCTGCACAACACGCTGTGGATGAGACGCCGACAACACTGATATCCGGACCTAAACATAGAGTGAGCTGTCATCGTCTGATCCATCTCCAACATGATGAGGAGAGAATCGATCGGAAATATAGATACTGTTTTTCTGACATATTGCCAGGCAATCTACTTCACTCGGACGAGCGTCCGTTTCGGAACTAACTGACTTTTAACAGCGACAAAGTAAGTCTTGTACGCTGCGAATCTCGAACCTACATTCCACCGACTACACAGAATTCACCTAAACACAGAATTTCGCGATACACAACTTACTAATACCAATATGAGATTCATTCATACCTGTGACTATTTTTAATTAATAAAATATCTATGAAATAACACCACCTCAAGAGAAGACTTCTATGGAGTAGCAGAGAAGCTTCCATTCAAATTTCTGGCTCCCGTTACTACTATATTCAATAGCAACTGGTTATTTAAAGGACACATAAAAGAATGAAGAGGTCATTTTTTCCCCTAAACTAAAAAATCCTAGAGTGATATCTGTAATTCCTGATCCATTTTAAACTCTTCCTCAAAGATATTTTAGAAATTACAGATGTGGTATCGAGACCTATCATTCGGCAGTACATGTCCAGCGTGTCATTGACGGTTTATTACGAAGGGGTTTGAAGATATCAACTACATGCAGGATTATTCATCGATGTCCCTAAACTATTCAGTAAATATGGCATGATGGACTTCTGCATTACCTTTTAAAAAAAAAAAAACTTATCTCTGCAGAAAAATCTATGCCTTTGACTAAAAAAGGAGGTTTGTAGCAGCAAAGAGTCAACAAAACCCTCAACTCTCGAAGAAGCAATTGCGGAAGAGCTCCCCAAGAATCCTCACTCCTTTTTTTCCCCTTTTACAATGTACCTGGAGTTTATTTGCAGTAGTAAAATTTTCTGACATCACCCAATTGCTAGGTCAAAAGCAGCCTGTGTTAATATTTTAGAGCTCCTTTCCTGACCGAATTGACTTAATAAAATATTAAAAGGCTGGTGGCTGAAATTTACTTAATTAAAGAAGGAGATATTTCAAAACATACAGCAACGAAATCTTATATAACTATGGATGGTATGTTATTAGCATATGTTAATTCAAGTACAAAAATGCATTAAAGATTAATTTAATTTAAATTATGTATTAAAGAATTGTTAATGGCTAAGGAAGTAGGTGACGTGAGGATCAGACCTGTATGGGAAGAAGGCAATTGAAAGATGCCACGTGCTTCCTTGCTTCTGAAAAGGTAATTAGATTTAAGCGGAAATATCTATTAGAATTAGAATCGTAGGCCTGCCTCGGCCTTTCCCTGAACTTATAAAATCCGCTGGCCAGTGGCCCCCGAATCAGTCATAAACTAGTTTCTCTTAGTAGCAAATTCCGTATCAGATTACGTGCATCAGCGCGTCGAACTGGTCGTAGCCTCTGCAGTGCCAGTAACCGTAAACAAATTTAAATTTCAGTAACAGTAATTAAAAAGTTCTTATTTAAATAAACAAGTTTAATTTATTTGCACATACTTAATAAGTAGCTGTAAGTAATTGATATTTTTCATTTCTTAATTCATTTATTAGTTTTTAAAAAAAAGAAGGTTTGATTACAATCTACTTATAGTAGATTTACTAAATTTCTACATTAATATAACCTTTAATTAATTATTATGTACCCATTACACCCTAACATTATTAATACACAATATAAAAGCTAGAAAATGAATTAATTCAGCGGACACAGCCATTGCGATATATTGGAGGATATTGACAATCACCCTTCCTTTGTTCTGCCTTCTCTTCCTCATGTTCTCTCGTCTTCATTAATTATTAGCCCAATTTTTTTGGCTGTCTTAAGAAGTTTTGTCTGCCCGATAAGAACAGCATTATTCTGTGGATATCCACTTCTTCATCTACCTACAGTGGATATCTTTTTTTCAGCTTACTTTCCATTTACATGCAGCTGAAATCTGTAGGTACTCTGACCCTCAGCAAGTAACATAAAACTGATGTAAAAAGTCCTCAATTTGCATTATTCCTCCCTGAATGGCCGTTTGGGGAGTAGTGAACTGCCATGTAAAACTAGTCTTCAGAAAATATTTTAAGGAAAATACCAACTTTTTTGGCTTATAATCCTGTAGAGTTGGTAATAGCTAAGGTAGAGTCTAGTTCCTTTCTGTGATCCTATCCTTGCTCAGTTGACAAGCTAGTCTTATTGAATTTGATTTTTTTGGCCCCTGTTGATATAAATGTATTGCCCCACGCCCTCTGCTTTTGATTTTAATATAAGCTTCTTTATTTTTCATTTAGATTTCACTGCCAATATTTTTTGAGCGCATTTTTAGGACATATGTTACTGTTTAGAGTCTCTTTGAGACTTCAGAGTACTTTAAGGAAAAGTCTCCTTATTTTAAAATTATGATTGCACCCCTATTGAGAGACAATAGCATCCTTTAAAATACTGTATGTTTCAGTAATACTTCTGGTTGTTCTGAAGCATTCTTAAAATTACTTTTCTGGCCATTGGACCAAGTGGATAAATTAGTTGCACTAATTTCTTTTGTCATTTCCCTACAAATGAATGTCATTCATAAATAGAACTTCGTCTTTTATACATAAGCTGAATATTCAGAATTATATTATTAGAATATTATATATGAAGCAGATTTTTAAATTAGGTTTTCTGTTGGACCACAATCACTGACAGCTAAAATCGATAATTTAGCGATTAATAATAAGTTATTATGTTGATATTAGATGTTTTTTGTTAGTGTTCGGTCAAGGTAGTACTTGATCGAACCCCAACAAAAAAACATCTAATAATAATAGCTACGGTCAAAAAAACTCTCCATTGGTTATTATATAGACAATTAATGAGAGGGAATAGAATAAAAAAATCTATCTGTCCCAGCCAGGTACAGATCTGTTCCTGGTTGGGACAGATTGATTTTTTTATTTTTTTTTATTCTATTCCCTCACATTAATTGTTCAAAATTTTCGTGGGATAAAAAACCATAACCAAATAAAATATTTATAGTTATTATATAGAGTTTCATTCATTCTTTCAATCCAAATTGAGAGAGATTAAACATTTTACAATTGTTTTTACCACTTTTAATTGATGCGGAAAATACAAATTTTCAATATTTTCTCTTGTAAAACCTTTTGAGTTGAATCAGGCAAACCGAATACACTATAAGCCATCATAAGAACAATACAGCCTAAATCTTATTTAGCCATCGCATTTTCTCTTTATGATATTTTTAATAAAAGTTCTCCATAATTTTTTTTTTGTTTATTTATTTGTTTTATACATTATGTAAGTAAGTTTACATTTTGTGATTGCTCAGAATGTTGCTCAATGGCTGTAAGTGGCATTTACATGAGAAAGAGAACGG
The DNA here is from genome assembly GCA_000696205.2 of Oncopeltus fasciatus. Taxonomy (NCBI): domain Eukaryota; kingdom Metazoa; phylum Arthropoda; class Insecta; order Hemiptera; family Lygaeidae; genus Oncopeltus; species Oncopeltus fasciatus. The sequence goes on from KZ810628.1 coordinate 22,897, forward strand.
CCAGTGCCGCAACTCCGCAAAATCTCCATAAATAAAAATACATTTCTCTTAGTATTATTATTGAAGGGTATTGTTTTTTTTTTACTTTTTCTAAAAAAAAAAAAAGAAGGTTTTCTCGCAAATACAAACTCCAATCTTTAAACAATTTCCTTTATTTTTACAGCTGGGCACTTTCAAGATCGTAGACGAGGGAATTCCCCAGATAGCGAGAGAGTGTAAGGCTGGACCTTTCTGAATTCGCGGTATTACCAAAATGATGACCAGATTCAATATTGACGAATGATTGGCTAAGGCAACTGCAGCCCAGGACACACACTTCAGCGGAGGACAACACTGGGCTCGGAGAGTGGTCTATAGACGCCTACACTCCTCCCTCCTACCCCTGAATGATTTACATGGCCAAATCACCAACACCAATATTGCCCTTCTGTCCATAGGACGTTGCATTCGCCACAGGACGATCGAAATTAGTGACTAATTGCACTACGTCATCGTGAATCCCGGTTCTTACTTCATTTATTATACAAAAATTGAAAACTTAAATTAAATATAAAGTTTTGTTTAAAAGCTTGTTGCATTATAGCTAAAATTTAGATATACAAAATAAATGAATAGATTAACTGTAATTTAAAGTGAGTAGTCTGTTTTTATGCCATTTTCATAAGGATACCCTAAGTGATTAAAGCCCCTCCCCTCTCTGTTAATGTCAAAAAACCAGAAATGATCTAGAAGAAAAATAGTCCATAAAATAAATGGGAATAGTTTGGTGACATTCAGTCATTGTCTCTCAAAGAGCCTAAAACTATTCTGTGAAACTTATATATATTCCGGCTTATAAGAAAAAAGTATTAATTTAGTCTGATTTCTATCCTATTTCCAACGAAATAACCAAATCAGAATATTGATCAAGAACCAATCTTGGAGATTCTGGGCGAGAACATTAAGGCTAATTAATCGTTTAGTTTATATAGTTTTGTACTAAATTAACTAGTATATTTAGTAAATTTGACTTTGTTCACGTAGGCTTCGACGGTCGTCAGATTTCAGAAATAGAATATTTAGAAAGTCAAATTTATTTACCGTTTCTTCTTCCGGGTTGGACCGTGTCAAATTGGTGTTATTTTTTGAGCTTTCGCACATCATGTGATGGCTTCTTCAGGGCTGAAAAGAGAATGAAAAGAATCAATCACATGCGAAAGCTCGGCAAATAACACCAATTTGACACGGTCCAACCCGGAAGAAGAAACGGTAAATAAATTTGACTTTCTAAATATTCTAAATTATCATAAAATTGTACAAATATCAGGAGTCCAAAAACACTAAAAGGAGTTTCCCGACTACATAAAATAGAGTTTAGAAGAGTCTGCTGCACTGAATTGAGAACAGACAAATTGAATTCCGAATTTGAGCTTTTATCTTCAAACCATTACAGTTTGTAATTGGCTGAAATAGAGTATGACAAGGATATGTTTTATCTATTCGTATTTATACTTTTTAAATAATTGATCATTTATTAATTATTATGTAAAAAGGCATGAGACATAATGATTTAAATTAGTCCGTTTCCAATAGTTGTAATCTATGTTGTTTTTCTGAAAATGCTAACCCATAGTACATGATTACTTATGTATTATGATTACTCCCGAGTCAAATTTAAAAAAAATCTATTCTGTATTTAATCTTCCGTTTTCATGCCTTAAGAGTCCATTAATAAATGAAGTTGTGAAGTCGATAAGTGTGGGGAGAGAAAGCTCCTTCATATGACAGTTATAACAGTTCATATAGTTTGACTAATAAGAAACAATCGTGTATATAATCGTATACAAACGATATATTCGTTTCGACGGCATTTGTTTTTTCGGAAAGCATATATGTGAGAAAAAAAAATGTAGATGGTCCTTTCTTAAACATTCATATAGAACTCAGAAAGGACCTTAGCGGGCTTTTTCCACCATATTTTAGTTCTTTCAGCCCTGTTCTCTTAAAACATGTTCAGCCATCTATGTATGTAGTTTAATTCATTACATTTTATATACTTCCATGAAGGATGCAGAATCTTGTTGCGCTGCATAAATGACGGGCTTTCGTGCATGCGTTCGGTACCACACATATGCACAACTGACGCTTATGTTCGAGCTTTAGTTATGTACAAATCGATATAAATGACGCGCTTGTCATCTCTAGGGATCATGTAGAGCCTCAACGTCAATACGCCAACGGAGGTGCAGACAGAATTGTTCATGAGTACATTCCGGACAGTATTGGACGATCATGATTGGGTTGAGATGACGAACACGGTTTGATGCATCTATCTTTAATCTACTTGCGTAGATAACTTAAAGTTTATCCAGTTCCTCAGTAGCTCTTATTTTAATATATAAATGTAATAAATAGCTTTTATGTAAATTAGCAGCTTTTTTTAATTATTTCAATAGAAGAACACTGTTAGAACAGTCATTTATTTATGCTGGAAAAATTAGTCAGGGTATAGCCCAGGATCAGAAAAATAAAACACTCCAAAAATTTTAGGTAAATATTTTATTATTGCCAACTTTTTGACTTAACTTGTAAGTTATCATCAGGACGATAGTTTTGTGTGAAAAGATCTCCGAAGGAGGTATATTGTTACTTCTTAAAAGTGCTGAACTAAACTATTAGTTTAGAATAAAAACTAAACTGCTTGTGCAGAACTAAACTGTGATCAATAACCTCCCTCGGAGAATTTACTAGAAAGAACTCTTGCCCTGATGATGACTTATAATTTAAGTTGAAACTTGGGAATAATAAAATATAACACCAACTATTTTGGAGTGTTTTATTTTTCTGATCCTGACCGAAACCCTAAAAAATGTCTCCAGCATAATTCTCGACGACCAACCAATTTCCAACTACATAAATTATTTATATATTTACAAGAAAAATGCACAGGCAAATTTAAAAGTGAAGGTGATGGAAATAACAACAATATAAAATGTAAATCTACACATAGAAATGTATGTACTATTTTAATATCGTAAATGAAATAAAAAACTTTGCTAAAAGAAAACATTGGCAGAAAAATACATTAAATAAACAATGAAGAAAAAAAATTAATAATAAAACGCAAAAATTATATAGAAAAAACAAGAGAGGAGAAAAATTCAGAAAAAAAAATCTTAAATGAAATGAATTTAAGGGTAAACTTTGAAAAATGTGCTCGTATGTAATTCAATACTATTATCAATGTAATGTTAATTAAAGCTCACTTTAGCCACAAATAGGTTATAAATGAAAAAGTATTCATTAATGAATTATGGGGTTATTCGCCATTTTATTCACCATCTACTCTCATTAATGGCCATCTGAGTCCAGAGAGTCCCGTTCTCTTCCAAGGGCTCTCTCAAAGAGTTCCTCCTCCGACTTTCGCTCCTTGCCCCACCAGCCGTAATACTCTCCCTTTGTCTCCCGCTCGGCATGGTCACGTAGCCGACAGGGACCAAGTGTTGGGAATAGGAACACGTCCTGTCCCAAGGGAGTCCTCCCCTGCGCCACGTGAAATGCGAGCCTCATTAGGCTGTGGCTAACCCCGGCTATCTCCTGATCCACTGGACCTCGCCAGCCTCATCCTTTATATCTCGAGTCCCTAACCGCGCAATCACCCCCTCCACCCCTACATACAGTCAATGTAATTCTATTACACTACCGATAGACAGACATCGAAAGTTACATATCAAGTCGTCTAACTCAACATATTAACACTTTTTAATTTTTCAATATGCCACATTATTTATTATTAAAAACTGTTTCTTTTTTTTAACTCTGCTTATTTTATACCGAATGTGGGTCAAAATATTATAAAAATAAAATCGAAATTTTTCTTAAGGTAACATTTATATCTGATTTACATATATAAAAACTCAGACATGAACCTCTAATCAATTTAGTTAATAAGTGCTCACCATTTATGATTGATTGGACGCAACAAAGCATGACTTTTATAAATAAAATTAACTCTTCCACTTTCATTTATAATTTTTTTTATTGCAATGTATCATGGCTATTAAACTAGAAAACGTAATATTGTGTGAGGAAATAAATACGTTGGACAAATTAAAGTAATAGAGTGACAAGAAATTGATATAGTTCTAGATTTGCATCTTTAGAATAATTACTTTAATTAAATTCAACTAAACACATTACAAAAATATTAAATTATGTCATTATATATA
>KZ810629.1:4853-17675 GCA_000696205.2 Oncopeltus fasciatus
TGTGTGTGTGTGTGTGTGTGTGTGTGAGTGTGCGTGTGTGTGTGTGTGTGTGTGAGTGTGTGTGTGTATGTGTGCAAATACATGGTAGAGTGGTCAACGTGCATGATTCAATGCATAAGAGGGTTTGAGTTCCTCTTAATAACATAGATTTTCTTTATAAAGCGCAATAGTCGTTGTAGTCGCAGAGCTAATTTTTATATATGTCGGGTCTACAAAGCCAACTAAAGAAGAAGATAATTATGTGTGTGCGGTGGGTATTGCAAAGAAGAGCGATGAGTTTGAGTTTAATTTAAATACTGAACAATGAAATAGTAAACCTTTTAAACGTATTTTGCAGAATGGAAAATCAAGAATAAAATTACTAAAAGCGCATTGCAGATGTTCACAATTGAAGATTCAGAAGTATAGAACTAGCAAAAAGAAAAAGTAACTGTGCAAATAAGAAAAAATAAGTTAAATAGAAAAAAAGAGTTAGGAAGTCCAATAGTCATAAAAGAATGTAGAAAAATGGAGCGGGAATATACCGGATTCCGGAAAGCAGAGAAAGTATGAATAGATAGCTCTTTAAGCAAAAGAGTGAAGTTATTGAAAAAACGGAAAGAATAGTGCATTCTCATGAAGACTAGCTTGCACATTCTGATGACAGAGGTGGGAAACGAAAGAGTTCTATGTATAAGAGAGAGAATGGGCCTGGTGTCGAAGTGCGATAGGGAGGAATGAGAACGATAGTGCCGAGTGAGAGTGAGGGGAGAGCGAGAGTGAGAGTGGAGCGGTGGAAGGGGTGGGAGGGTGCTAGCTGGTCTCTATTGATCGCCCACTCCGTGAAGGTTTGAAGACTTCCGCAGCCCCTACCTCCAGGGTGACCTCCGGGCTCATCTCGCTCCTGCCTGGTATCTCTCACATGCACCCTTCAAGGCATGGCGGCTTTGGTAGCCAAGTATACCTCCAACACCACTGTACTTCGGCATATACCATCAAACTGCAAACTTCTGTAGCCTCAACCTCCAGGGTGACCTCCGGGCTCATCTCGCTCCTGCCTGGTATATCTCACATGCACACTTCAAGAAATGGCGGTTATAGAAGCCAAGTATACCTCCAACACCACTGTACTTCGACATATACCATCAAACTGCAAACTTCTGTAGCCTCAACCTCCAGGGTGACCTCCGGGCTCATCTCGCTCCTGCCTGGTATCTCTCACATGCACCCTACAAGAAATGGCGGTTATAGAAGCCAAGTATACCTCCAACACCACTGTACTTCGTCATATACCATCAAACTGTAAACTTCTGTAGCCTCAACCTCCAGGGTGACATCCGGGCTCATCTCACTCCTGCCTGGTATCTCTCACATGCACCCTACAAGAAATGGCGGCTATGGAAGTCATGTATTCCTCCATCACCAATGTACACTTCGACATATACCATCAAACTGCTAACTTCTGTACCCTCAACCTCCAGGGAGACTTCCGGGCTCATCTCACTCCTTCCTGGTATCTCTCACATGCACCCTACAAGAAATGGCGGCTATGGAAGCCATGTATTCCTCCATCACCAATGTACACTTCGACATATACCATCAAACTGCTAACTTCTGTACCCTCAACCTCCAGGGAGACCTCCGGGCTCATCTCACTCCTGCCTGGTATCTCTCACATGCACCCTTCAAGACATGGCGGCTATGGAAGCCATGTATTCCTCCATCACCAATGTACACTTCGACATATACCATTAAACTGCAAACTTCTGTAGCCTCAACCTCCAGGGTGACCTCCGGGCTCATCTCGCTCCTGCCTGGTATCTCTTACATGCACCCTTCAAGGCATGGCGGTTATAGAAGCCAAGTATACCTCCAACACCAATGTACTTTGATATATACTATCAAACTGCAAACTTCTGTAGCCTCAACCTCTAGGGTGACCTCCGGGCTCATCTCGCTCCTGCCTGGTATCTCTCACATGCACCCTTCAAGACATGGCGGCTATGGAAGCCAAGAATACCTCCAACATTACTGTACTTCGACATATACCATCAAACTACAAAATTGAGGAACCTAAGAGTTGGTTATGGCATTGTGAAGATTAAGGAATAAATTACCTTCATTACCATGTTACTGGAAGTCTGCAGTTTGATGGTATATGTCGAAGAACTTATTAGATGTAGTACAGTGGTGTTGGAGGTATACTTGGCTACCAAAGCCGCCATGCCTTGAAGGGTGCATGTGAGAGATACCAGGCAGGAGTGAGTTGAGCCCTGAGCTCACCCAGAAGGTTGAGGCTACAGAAGTTAGCAGTTTGATAGCATATGCCGAAGTACAGTGGTGTTGGAGGTATACTTGGCTTCCATAGCCGCCATGCCTTGAAGGGTGCATGTGAGAGATACCAGTCAGGAGCGAGATGAGTCGCATTCTGTCAATTACTTTTGACTGTCGAACTTGGACATTAATCAGTTTCCTTTGACGTTATTGAAAAACTGTAATAAAAGAAAACTGCCTAGTAAAAAAAAAAGTCTGAAATAAATTTAGTCCACTTTTTAACAGATTCTCAAATTTTAGATATTCTTTTCTACAATTTCAATATTTTTTTTCTAGTTTTCTCGGCAAGAGTCAATATTTTATTGAACTTATCATAGATTTTCATACTACTAAACATGTATATTTGGTGGGTATCTGGTTTAATATGTATTAAATAATTGAGTAAATTATTATCAATTCAGTATTCAGACCAGTTTAATTTCTTAATGAATTGGATGTCTAGTTTAAAAGAATAACGTTTATTTTAATTATGAAAATTGAACGTTGTATTTTCATTGGGAAATAAAATTCATCTATACTTATTCCGACTAAAGTTTCTTCTTTCTTTCAAGCCAAGCTTTCGCACGTCATGTGATGACTTCTTCAGGACTAAAAGTAGAATAAAAGCAACTACATTTCCAGTGGGCGTTCATACCAGCCAAGAACCTTGATCTAAGTCTGCTTTCCCATTGGTTGGCTCTTATCTGTTCTAGTCCGGAGATGTCTGTCTGGCTCCTGCTATCACTGATAGCTGTGTTGATTTCTCTGTCTGATTATGCTATTTTCCAATTTTGACTTCTTGGTCAAGCCCGGAAGAAGTATTTAAGAATATTCTTGGAAGCCGTGGAAGCCTACTTGAACAACAAATAAAATTTTTAGGCTATGAAGCAAATTTCAGATGATTTAATTTAGATTGACATAAGTAAGATTATAAAACATTTGTGAACATACAAGTCGAAAAGAGCAGCAAATGAAAAAGGAAAATATGGGAAAGGAGAGGCACTCAACTTTTGAGTTTCTTTTTTAAATATCATATTTATTATACGTCTTTCGAACAAATTCAACATGTGTGTACATGATTGTTAAAAATTTTCCTTCTATCAAAAATTTCGTCCTATATTTTTGTGTTATAACTTAAATAACAAAGAATTAATTAACGAAGATCGATTTGATTTCCCCCAAGAAACCCCTTCCTCCACACTTGTTTTCAGCTGACATTGAACTGATACTACGGTTTGCATAAAAAAAAATCTGGAATAATCTTTTGTTCTTCTAGAAAAAAAATAATAAATAAATAAAAATTAAATTAAATTTAAAAGAAAAAGTAGCCCAGTCCATTCCTCACCCTCGAAGAGATCAATGAGCGAAAAAATATGACTGTAAACGAGGCAGGGGCGCCAGGAGAGCTGTCGCAGATACATTCGTCAATAATCTCTTAAAAGTGTTTTACAACATCAGATATATATATATACATATATGTTACATTAGCACATTTTTTGTTCTGTTAACTTATTTACATTTTAAATAAAAAATAATTTGCCTGAGCAACTTTAAAGGCTGAGCTTCCTCTTCAGTAAAATTTGACGTATAGGATTGATGTAGTTTAGATAACCATTAATTTTCAGTTTCATATAAAATCTGCAGAGTTAATTTCTAAGTTCATATAGCTTCTACGAGATGGACTTTTTTTTTATTTATTGAAACCAATAGATACAAATTTTTATAAAAAAAATTTCCAAAGAAAACCACTTTACTTAAATTCAGTGTAAATAATCGAGAAGGTTATTTTCACTGCCAATGTATATAGAACTATCATACCTTCTATATCCGTCTTCATTGGTTTCATCCTCATTGGAGGATGGTTTGCAGAAACCAATGAAGACGGATAATAGAAGGTATGATAAATTCAGTGGTTAATAAAGTCTCCAATTGACCCTACGCATTTTTGCGACCATTAGTCTAGCTCTGAGAAAGAAATGAAATGTTTTGAAAGCCGAGTGCAATTGTTTATTATTTGGGACCAATCACAAAATAATCCAATCTTTTTTAACGTAAGTATTTTATTCGTAAATTCTTGTAAAAATTGAGCTAGTTAAAAAGTGATTTTTTCCAAGTTTTAATCCATCCTCTTGTGTCTTCTTCGGAGACTTATACCATCACAAGATCAGCAAATGCCTGGCAAAAAAAAAATTTTTTTAACATAGTTAAGCCCGGAAGATAAATTTATGAATATTTCTAGAAACCGTGAAATATGTGAACATAATTGTGTTACATAATGATTTTTATTAATTACAAAATTAAAGTACTAAGTAAGGGTTATCAAATATAATAATAAAGTATTAAGTTTTACGTGAGTGTTTTTCACATGTTTTCAATTCGGTATATTATTTCGCTGAACTTCATTTATATTTTCTATCGTTAACTGCATATATTCATCTATGATTTTATTTTTATTGACCTCTAATTCAAAGACATACATAATTAGAGTCAGGGACAATTTAAATGCCGAAATCCTCTTCTAAACCCCGTAAGATACTAGCCCTTAATTCTCGATGTAAGGTTCGAATCCATTGCGCCTAAAGACCCGAACAGATCCCTAGAGCTAAGCCTGCGCTTTATAATTAAAACATATAATTATTTTAGATTTCTTGACTGTGTGTGTTAGTGAGTGCGCGCGCATGTGTAGGTGGGTGGGAGTGTCTGCATGCCCTAGATGCAGTTCTTTGATACCAAGATATAAACGTCTTTCATATTATTTAATTTCTTCCTTTCTTATAGTGATACCATTAATCAACAAGCCGCCATGTCTCACAGAAAATATGACCCTATCTACGAGGCAGCACCTGAAGAGGACGACTGCCAACTTAAAATATACTTGGAGTATGGAGAAGATAGCTTAGGCACTGGTCAATAGATAATTAAGTATTAGCGTCTTTAACTTGAGAGATTTGTTTGTGCTCTAATTTTAGCTAGTAATTCCAAGAGGGATATTTAGAAAACGCTGGGCTTGAACTGCCTAACGAATACGAATGAAGAAGAATATTGAACAAGAGTACTTCCTTCCAGGTCGCCAAATCGCTTTGTTTTCAGCTCCCCGCCAAGGCGGGAAGTTCAGACGTAATTATCTGGAATTTCCGATGATTTTTTCCGCCATAGTTCTCTGACAGTTTTGACAGTCTAAAGCATATTTGGACGTGCACTGAAGATTGTTGGTACACTCGTTAAACATGCATAAATGGCTGTGTCGATCTTAAAAAAAAAAGAAAAGTTTTTAAAAGGAGAGTTTTTTCGACCGTAGATATTATTCTTAGATGATTTTAGTTTAGGTTCGGTCGAGGTAGATCCAAAAAACGCAAATTTAAAATATGTATTTTTTAATAAAGGATTATCTGCCAACGTATCGGCTTACATTGTAAGGCATCTTCAGGCCTATCATGAAGACGAGAGAGGACGTCCTGTCCCTAAATTCACATTTCCATGACCAGTCATTTTAATAATCCTTTATTAAAAAATATATATTTTAAATTTGTGTTTTTTGGATCTACCTTGACCGAACCCCAACTAAAATCATCTTAGAGTATCTAGTAACATCTCTCCAAATACTTGTCAAAAAGAAAAAGCCAGGATCAAGACAGAATTCCTACTGAATGGGAATATCATGTAATTAATTATCATTCCCATGAATGGCAGTCAGGCTGAATGTTCCAATTGCACCCTCATATTCCTATCCCCAGTGAAATATGTATACTGTATACATCNGTTCATGACTGAGAGGTAAGATTTGGAAATTAGGAAAACTCATGATGGACAGGTTAGGGTGGGGGATGTAGATATAAAGAGAAAGCGGGCTGAATTAAAGAGACAATACCGGAAAATTTATTTGTAAAGATATATTTATATAAACTATATTTATTTATCCTTTATCCTTAATTCTGTAGTAAGAGCTTCAGAAGACATGCCTGTTAAAATTTTCTTTCCTTCTAAGATTGATTAAATATCTGCTTACTCTATTTAAACATATACATAATTAGATATTTTATGATGTCTAGAAAAAAGGAAGGGAGAATTATAAGTAGCCAAAAATACGGGGCGAAATGTTTAAACGTAAACCAAATTTTGTTAGCCCTCATGAGTGTTTTTGGAGACATTTCATATGGTACGGGTACAATGGCACTTTTGACTGGAAGATATCTATGAATGTTCAAAGGAGTATGAGCACTCTTCTGTTTCATCTCCAACTCGTCCTGAAGCATGCCTTAACGATTATCTAAGTAAAGTAGTAGAAACTTTTACAAAATTATTGCAAATATATGATGCCAATTATTGATGTTGAACTGCTTGCAATTATGTCTAAATTCGATGGAAAACGACAAATCTGCTTACCATGTTACCACTCGCATGTAAACACTCATGGACCTAGGCAATAGGCAATTTCCATATAAAAGCCGGACTCGAACCAGCAGCGTTTTATAGTTTAACCTTGATGGTATTTTTCTTTCCTTGTGCGAAATAAGGAAATGATGTATTCATTTATCAAATTTCTAAGTCCCTACTCTACAAGTTCAATATATTTTTTTATTTGTTATAAACTCTTAAGGATCGAAAATTGCATTAAATGTCTCAAGTGAAATTTGCCTATGTTTATGGATAAACGTGCCTCTTGTGAGTAATTTAAAAGGGGTCGAGCCGACAGCTGTGAAACGAAGGCGTTCGAAAATATTTAGCAAATCAAGGGGATCAATAGAGGAGCGGGAAAGAAAATAATAGTTTTCTCGTTTACAAGGGGGCCCGGTATCTCGGGCGTTGTGGAATCAGGCCAAGAGATGGAGTGGAGAGATAGTCTCCTCCGAGCACGCCAACCCCTACCCGTCCTCCCCCCACCCCCCGGCCTATTTATAAGTAGTTTTCAAACCAATTTATCGGATCGTTCAAAGCTGGATCCGATCGGGTCTGCGAGGGACAGAAGTCTCGGTGAATTATGTGTGCGCGGGGAAAACATGGAATAATGTCGGAGGGGAGAGACACAAACTAACCTAGCAGATTTCTTTTTTTTAGTGAAGAGTGATTGTAAGAGCTAGTCACTGTGCTATGGCATCAGAATGCTGCATCGTTCTGCCCAGTGCATAATTTGCATAAGTGACATTTAAAGCAAGTACATATAATTAAAGTAGTTGGAAAAGGGATGAATTGGTGTGCGACTTTAGAATGTTCTGATAAAGGTTCAATTTTAACACATTTTAAATGTTAAATATATTTTAACTGAATGCGTAAAGTATACAGATAAAAGACAACAATTTAACCTCCCATCAAGCTTAAAAGAAAGGTTAGGCAACGATTCACATACAATAGACCGTCTAATAAATTTTCTTACAGATACTCTTTTATACAACCAGATCTAACCTCAGTAATTAGAATTTATCGAAGTAATTATTTACTGAATAAATAATAATTAAAACTTAATGAATAAAAATAGTTGTGATAGCTAGTGAGGCAGGTGGGTGATGGGGCGGACGGGGGTTCTGCCTTTGGGTCGTGGCGGCTTGCGGCGATGCTTTTGACCTCTTCTATTACAGCCAACCTGGAGGGTTTGGACGGCCTGGTCCCACCGAGTACACCCTCGTTCACAGGCCAAGCATTTGACATAAGCTGTCAATTACGAAGGTCGAATTCGGCGTTGCTGGTTGCCTCGTGCTGGGGCATGGCCCTCCGTTTGTGTCTCCTCCATGGCTGCATCCCAATTGATACCCTACATAAATGGCAATAATGACCCGTCGTAAAAAACAAACAAAAAAAAAAAAAAAAAAAAAAAANTTTTTTTTTTATTGTTTTATTTTACCTCCTATATGTAAGTAAAAAGTCATATAGACAAGGGGACACATTAAGGTGTTGCCATATCACTATGGAAACCATAACACTTGACTGTATCCATGCTCAGGTCGAGTATTAACAGTGACAGGCTGAACAGAGAGGTCGTCATAGACGCCAGTGAGGTTCGGCCACACCGTCGAATGGGGAGTAGGGGAACCGATGACAACTTTGTTAATATTAATTTAGTATTGGTTTATTATCCCTCGTATATTTTTAACAATATAATGCGAGGGAATAGAAAAAAGTCTATCTGTCCCAGCTAGGACTTGAACCTGGATATCCCGCTTTCCGAGCCGGTATATTTCCAATCTATTTCACCGGGACCAGCCGGATAACTTATTAAATTCCCAACACACTAGCGAGAGCCTTACCCACGAAAAAGACGAATACATTGTCTTATGCTCGAAGAATCTCACATTGTCTAGCTATTTATCGACTTTCGTTATTTACTTTTTATTTTCATTCATAAATACTATCTGTCCCAGCCAGGACTCGAACCTGGATCTCCTGCTTTCGGGCTGGTATGTTTCCAATCCATTCCACACAGGTTCGAGTCCTGGGACAGATGGATTTTTTATTCTATTCCCTCACTATAATTGTTTAAAAGATGACAACTTTGGTTTTCCCTCTCCCCACCATATATTGAATGCAAAGAAAATGTAAATAAATAAAATAGCAAAACTAATCTTCTTTCTTATTACACTAACTCTGGAATTAATACCACCATAGCGTTAACCCCGCCTCACGCCAAGTGGAACCAAATGGATTCCTTATGTTTACACGACTACAAGTTTTATAGTTCACAATTAGTTCGAGATATAACCAATGATTGCTTAGATCAAGAGTAATGTAATGTTTGAGTGAAGCTGTAGCATAAAAAACTAATAAATGAGAGCTTAAACACAAATACATTTTTGTTAGTTAAAAAAGTTGAGATTGGGGCGCCAGGCTAGCTCAGGGGATCCGTACGTGTCTCGCAAACCTGACGCCGCGGGTTCAAATCCGCCGGTCGATCTTTTATTTATAAATAGAAGCTTGTCCTTAGCCATGGATGTTTAAAATGGGATAGCAACCTGTAGATAGCCCCTCCCTCCAATGACCCTAAGTGGTTGCAAGGGAGGCTAACACAGCAAAAAAAAAAAGTTGAGATTAAAATCAGTCAAAATCCACTTTGACCTGAAAATCGATATTGTATTTTAAATCATAACTTCAATGACATATTCGGGGCGCCGGGATAGCTCAGGGGATCCGTACGGGTCTCGCAATCCTGACGCCGCGGGTTCAAATCCCGCCCAGGTCAATCTTTTATTTATAATATAGAAGGTTGTCCTGAGCCATGGGTGTNGGAATTTTCGAATTTCTGACATTATGCAAAGTGATTAATTGGTAATAATAATCAATTAAAATACTAAATTAGAAGTAAGTAACAAAGTAAGAGAATAAAATAAAAATGGAAAGAAAACAAATTGATTAAAAGTATTAATTTAGTTATGGTGTATTATCCCACGTAAATATTAAACAATTAATGCGAGGGAATAGAATAAAAAATCTAGGCCAGGACTCGAACCTGGATCTCTTCCTTTCCGGGATATCATACCTATTTTTTCTATTCTATTCCCTCGCATTAATTGTTTCAAATTGAGTTTGAATTTTAATAGATTCGATTTTAGAAAAATTTTCAGATAATTTATATTCAATAAATACTTTTAAAAATTTCGTACCTTTTGTTTAAAAACTGTGGGAAATTATTTAATGTATTTAGCAACCATTTTAATAATGCATATCCTTTCATAGCAATATATATTTGAACTTAACTTATATAGTTCAGTTTCAATGGCCTCTTGAAGGGTATTACTTAAAGTAATTCGCACGTATAGTGTGTGTAAATTTGTTTCCTCCTAAATTCCGAAGATAGTCATTAACAGAACCATGGCCTTTTATATGTAAGTCGTAATGTTTAACAATCGGTAAATGTTTCTCCCTTTTAAATATATTTATTATTGTAATTGTATTGTAATTTAGAATTGTGCTATATTTTTATAAAGTAATTGAGTCAATATCCTTTGTTTTCTGGCATATTTATTATAACTGTCATACCTTCCATTGTCCGTCTTCATTGGTTTCTGCAAACCATCTGTTGGCGAGCGCTTTCGGACATGGTCCATCTTCTGACCGAATACATGCGTTCGTGAAGAGATGGTTTGCAGAAACCAATGAAGACGGACAATGGAAGGTATGACAGTTCTATATTCATTGGTGGTGGAAATAACCCTTTATATTTATTATAATTTAAATTGGTTATGTTCACATTTTCATATGAATTGTTTCTATATTAATTGGTCCATGTCCCATATTTTCATGTATATTTGTCATATTATTTAATAATGGCGACATCCCTTGTTTACTGACATACTTGTTACATTGTAATTGCGAAATATCTCTCGCTTTTTGTAATATTTTAAATAATGTAATTTGACCACATCCTTGGTTTTCATACATATTTGTACATTGTAATTGGCCATGACCATCATTTTCTTACATATTTGTTATTTGGAGATAGTTAGTTGGCCCTCGAACTTATGATATAGGATTGTTTGGGGATTCAGTCTTCTCTGGGACTACTAAATCACAGTAGTCATGATTTAGTTACCCAAAAGTAGGAGACTATCCACCTTTATCACACCCATAGGGCCAAAGAAGGCCACACGCCAAATTATGGGCAGTAATTTTTTTGTTTGCAAATTACTTTTTATTTATTCAAATCCCTAGACCAAATCCCAGAAAATATTCCTAATATTTCTTATATTGTAATATGGCCTAATGCCTTGTACGTTTCATACCTACTCGTTATAAATCTATCGGTCTAATTCACTCGTAACGGACCAAGTTGATAAATATTTATTGTCTTGCAAATGATCTAGTCTTGCAAACTTTTGCTGGATATTCACTTTGCCCCCTGCACTGTATGGTTTAACACAAAATATACAAGAAACCGCAGGCTGCAACCTCCAATAGCACAAGATATTATATGAAAATTTATTTTCATTAATTGTGTGTGGTATCTTGTATCTTTCCAAAATAAATACTTTTTATTTACTAATACTACTAATAAGTGTAATGCTATTCACGTGTGTTATATTTGTTATATAGTGTAACTCATTTGTATCGCATTATCTTTAAAGACATCATTTGAAACTTTATGTGTGACTGTATTACCATGAATTACTCACAAACCCACTCACATATGTAAGTTTTAATTAACTAATTTGTTTAGAATGTTCAGTATCGTGCGTGTTTGTTCTAATAAAATGGCATGACGAGTTCAACTCTTGACCATAATAAATTAAAATTGATGTAAAATAAGTTAATTTTGTTTGGCTTTGGTAGATACTTGGTAGGTATTTGACATGATAAAACTACAAACCTTGGTACACATACAAGATTAATTAATGTGTGTGTGCGTGAGTTTGTCTAGTGTAGTGTGTGTGAGAAGGGGGATTAATTATTATGTAGTACAATAAAAATTTATTAATGAATAAATTGTGGTGTAATGTAAATTATTTTAAAATGTTCTCAATTGTGCTTCTAAATTAATATAAATATCATATGTATTAAGTATACAAAACAATTCAAACACCTTGCAGAGTAAATAGAATAACATTTTTGATGAATATGCATATAATACTTTTTGAAATTCATTTTATATGTTATGCATATAATAATTTTTAAGTCACATATTCCGAAATGACAAATTACTTCAATAATACATTTTAACTTGTCATTAGTAAACAACATGTTTGACTATACACTTCATCTGGTTTGGTGCCAACAATGTGCAAATATAGAATTGACTTATGAATCACTTATTCCTTTTATTTGTACTACAAACACAAGGGATTAAGTTTGGATTTTCTTATTGATCATTTCGTCTACTATCTTTAAATTCAAAATTAATGAAATTTAAAAGAAAGCCTTTACGGGTAAGGTATTTTAAATTTAGGTTTATTTGGCCCAAATATTTTCATTAATTTTTATTTATTATCTATTTAACTTTTAAGCATTTACAAATTTTACCCTTCTATTTTACAAAAATAGAGTCAGTTGGAAGACAAATATATAATAACAAATGCAGAGAGATCAAATAATAGTATATATAAAATAAGCTTGTGCTGTAGCAATAGAATTTCTTTGTGTTTATCCATTGTCTTAAAAATCATGTTTCATAAAAAAGTTATAGACTACAAACATAAGAAAATTACATTATGCATCTATTGTGTCTTCTCAAAATTTTCTCGCAACTCAAATAGTACGAACAATCTAAGATTATAAATTTTGGATTCTTCTTCTAAACCTTTGACCCATTATAGTAAAAAAAAATAAATACCAAATATAGTTTTTATATAATAGTTTCATTTAAAATAATACTTTTAGCTTAGACAAAAACAGATTAAAGCTTAAACCAAATCAAAACTATTCAGTACCTTTTAAATAAAAGTATTTATGATTTTACTACATTAGATCAATCATGAATCAATGATAATAATAAACACATGCCAAATATACATGATAAATTTCTGCAGTCACCAGTAAAGTCATCTATTAAAAAAATAGATTTAAAAAATATTAAAATCTATTTATTTCGATAGATATTAGTCTTATATA
>KZ810633.1:15376-33114 GCA_000696205.2 Oncopeltus fasciatus
ATTCTAGGTATATATAATTTTTTTTATTATCAAAGTTCCTTTCTAGTTTTCTTTTTCAAAACAGTGTACATTTTTAAATGAAATAACCAATATCAGCTATTAAACTTCTTCCTCTTATCTGACAGATCTTATTAATAATTGAAATCAGTTAGAGGAGAGGAAGTTTCTATAAAGAGACGAAATTGAAGAATAGTTGAATCCTGGTTATCAAAAATTATAGAACATAATAGATGTAAAATGTAATTTTAAAATATTTTTATCGCATGAAATATGCTTTCAGTGCTTATAAAGACAAACATTGAAGAAGAGTCGAGTGCTCCAAACTCTTGTTCCACTAGGCTTTTTTCGAAAAAATGTCTGGCATTAATTTAAATTTTGCTGCAAATGTTGGATTTTTTGTTCTAGCCATATTTAACTTGAGACAGATGAATTTCTTCATAGAATATTCCTTAAAATAATCAAAAATCACTACATCTTAGATTCATTATACCTGTCTCTTTAGAAAAAAGTATTACTCACACACACACATATATTCAACTGGCTTTGCAGATTTTCTAGATATCCCTCCTCTACTTTTGTTATCGTAATAAAGGTCATGATGAACCCTAAATATTCAAAAAGAGAGTTTTTTTTACCGTAGTTATTAGTATTAGATGATTTTAGTTGGGTTTCGGTCAAGGTAGATCCAAAAATACAAATTAAAAAAAAAGTGTATTTCCTTGACCGAACCCCAACTAAAATCATCTAATACGAAATATTCAAAGAGATCTACTTAAGAGGAATACTTTTGTACTCTAATTGTTCTTCCATTTGGTAGTTCTAGACTTACTAACATGTATTTCATTTAATTTAAGAATACATTATAACGAGTAGATTCTGCCTCTGTTATTCGAGGCACTGGTTACCTCTTGTATGTCTTTTATTGCTGTTACGCCCATATGCGTTAGCTAGGAATTTATATGTTTTCTAACAAGCACTCGCTCTCTTTCGACTTTCCAAAGCAAGATTAAATAGCACGGGTAAGAGGCAATAACCTTGTAGGGATCTGGATTCGGAGTATGGTAATCGCCCAGGGTCTTTTTACAGTATGGATTCATTCTGATGTGCCAGGCTATGTGTGAGGAGTTCAGTTGTGCCTCTGAAATTTTTTAACGAAACCCTTCTTAAAGGACGTATGTTCTGTGTTTCTACTTGCTGGTGCTTTCTTCTGAAAAGCTGAAAATTAGTATTATGCCCATGATCTCACACCCGCTTCTGAATAGCTCATCTGAAAAGAAAGAGCATGTACCCATTTTCCCCTGACTTAGCCGAACCTTATGAGGTGTCTCAAGATTCCTTTAACTTCGTCTTTTACAGCAAGTAGCTCTCCAATTTTGTTGTTTAATCTGGGATCTTTGATGCTAGTTATATCTCTTCTACAGT
This sequence comes from Oncopeltus fasciatus, assembly GCA_000696205.2. Lineage (NCBI taxonomy): Eukaryota > Metazoa > Arthropoda > Insecta > Hemiptera > Lygaeidae > Oncopeltus > Oncopeltus fasciatus. The sequence goes on from KZ810633.1 coordinate 16,799, forward strand.
TCTGGAAAGCTTGCAAGTTGCTTTGTTGGTGTTCTAATCATATCTGTAGAAAGTCCCTCTTGGTTTACCTCAACTTGTTGCTTTCTTGGTTTCCTTTGATTCTTCTCTGTAAGATTGGACATATTTTTTTTCCTAGTCTCGCTAGGTTTCAAGCAGTGGTCGGGAGCAATTTAGTTTTCTTGTTTCTCCTGGCTTCCTATTACCATTATTAAGAAGGCTTATAAGCACTTGATGAGGCTTGTTCTTAATTGAACCAGCAGATTAAGAGCTCAGCATCTGCAAAAACTAGCATATAGGTAGCCATTGTCAGTACATTTACCATTGACATTGTGAGCTGTATGACATTGAACCAGCAGATTAAGAGTTCAGCATTTGCAAGGACTAGCATGTAGGTAGCCATTGTCAGTACATTTACCATTGATATTGTGAGCTGTATGACATTGAACCAGCAGATTAAGAGTTCAGCATTTGCAAGGACTAGCATATAGGTAGCCATTGTCACTACATTTACCATTGACATTGTGAGCTGTATGACATTGAACCAGCAGATTAAGAGCTCAGCATCTGCAAAAACTAGCATATAGGTAGCCATTGTCAGTACATTTACCATTGACATTGTGAGCTGTATGACATTGAACCAGCAGATTAAGAGTTCAGCATTTGCAAGGACTAGCATATAGGTAGCCATTGTCAGTACATTTACCATTGATATTGTGAGCTGTATGACATTGAACCAGTAGATAGGTAATTCAGTTGCTATGAAGAAGAGTCCAGCCTCGTGACCAAAGTTTGCTAGTGTTGCTACAAGAAAATGCTTGTCCTTCATCATGGGCCACCAAGGAATCGATCCTGTAACCTAATTTAAAAAACAAAACAAAAAACAATTATTTCATAACTAAGAGTTTCTGGTAAGAATTTTAAAATTATAGCATATCCATGAGTATCCATCAATATAACTATTGTTCTCGTTAATAAATAATGTTCTCAGTATCTTAGCTCATTCTGTTTAATTTTTAAACACAAAAAATATTATGAAACATTGCAACGAAGGTATTTACAAACGTTTCTTAATTTATTGATTGAATTTTAAGTAGCTTGTCTAATTTAGAAGAGAAGCTTTGAAAGATATACTAGAACATTACTTACATTTAATTAGTATTTATCATCAAAGGAGATCCAGAATAAATAAATAAATATGTTACATAACTTAATTTTTTTATTATTATTTATCTGATTGTTACATTCTGTAAGTTTATCTTTTGTAATTTCTCACAATGATGTTCAATGGCTGTGAGTGGCATTGACATGAGGGAGAGAACGGCCAGTGCTGCAACTCCAAAAAAGGGAAAAAAAAGTAATAGATAAAGTAAAAGTAAAAAAAAAAACAACATATAAATAGATTTAACTGGGTTCTCTTGTTACAGAAGATGGGTTTGGGAGGATAGTTCATAGGCTAAGGGATTAGGATATTGCATGAGGCGGGAATGGAATTTTGAGAAACGGATGGGAATTATTCAAAAGGAGAGTTTGTTGACCGTAGATATTATTCTAAGATGATTTTAGTTGACTGAACCCCAACTAAAATCATCTTAGGATGGGAATTATGTCTTTGACGAGGTCGATTTTGAGGTCATTGTGAAGGGTGGAGTTGGATACAAATAAGGGAGCATTAACAATGGTTCTGAGGAATTTGGACTGGAAGGATTGGATGCGTTGGATGTTTATTTTTTCAACTTTTTTCATTTATTCATTATTTTTTGTTATAATTCTTCTTTTAATTAATCAACGAAAGTAATTATTTATTACACACGAACATTGTATACAATATTTGAATGGTAATTGCAGGGTTGCTGTCATGAGAAAAAAATAATAACGTATAATAATTTACACTTGTACAGCCTTCATTTATTCCCTACTGGTGCAGAGGTTGGGGAGCTTGGTTAGGGGTCATATTACGTGACTGAAGGATTGGTTGCACTATCACACCTTACGTGATTGGTTAGACCATGCGAGCCAGGCAGACAGTTTCAGACGTGGGCCAGTGAAATAAAACTCAAATAAGGGATTTTACATGACCTTGGTAGTGTTGTCTTTGCTTTTGAAGTTGCCAGGACACATAACAGTAATGGTTGGATCGCCTTTGCATAAAACCAAAAAAAAACAAAAAAACTAAAGAATAGTTATCCTTACAGGTTTTGATTCAGCCATGATGGCCATCTGGATGAAGTCTGCTTCCTTGTTGGATATGTAGGGGTGGGACATTGGGGAGGGGGATGCTATGACTAGCCAGATCAGGAACCAGAATGCCCCCACTATAGCGTAGATGTAGAAGGGGTATGTCCAGTCTTTCAGAACCCCAAGGAGAGCCCCAGTCAGTAGGTTACCCAGCACTAAGCCCATTGGTACCCCTGTTAACAAAAAAAAAAGAAAATAAATTTATATATATATATANAATTTGTTCTATTTATAAAATCCTAAGTTTAAATGTTTTTCCATTAGATTTACATTTATACTTCCAAGTTTCATGCTTAATATACTTATAGTGGTACATATTTGTATTTTTTTAAAACAATTCTTAACTTAAAATTAATAGTTGTTTATGGAATGATTTCATTTTTTACTGTACATTTAACTTTTTAGGAAATACAAATTTTATTATGTAATTAACTTGTAAGCTGTAGAGTACTACAACTCACAGTTTTTACTTAATCAGTTCCAATTAGTCTGTAATAACCAAATGATCATATGCTAGCTAATGACTTACCGGTGTTACATATTGTATTCATTATTCCTCTTTCTTCTGGCGGTGCCCAGTGAGCCACCAGAGTTGTTATTACAGGAAATATAGGACCCTGGAGAGTATAAAATATATTTATGATTAATTATACTAATATTATTGTTATGATTCTTAGAAGAAAGTAAAGTTCCAGTTTTGCGTCTTATGCTAATCAAAGGTAAAAGATATAATGGTTTTATCAATCAAAAGATCAAAGAGTTTTCCTTTGTATTTGTTTTTTTCGAATTCCATCGATATCTTAAGTAATTTTATATTTTTTTCTTTAATTCGGAACAAAGTTTTACTATTTGATAAATTGAAGAGCTAAATTGAAAACGAAACAATTTAGTATGACCTACAAATATGAACTTGTAATTTTATTATTATTAATTATTCAATAAGAATTTTTATCAAGAGGAAAAGATTTTTACGGCAGAATAACAGGCTAAATAATAATTATAAATATTTAGAAAAAAATGAGTATTGAAGTTGATTTAATAAGAATTTTAAATAGGAACTTTATAATGGATTCCGAAATTAACGAAAAATTAAATTTCAAAAATTTAAGGATTTTGGTTTCATAGATGTTTTACTATAATTTTCCTATTCGAAATTCGCTTATTATTTTTATACACATAAGTATACTAAATATTTACAAGATTTTATTTTACTTAAATTTACATTTTTGGAGGCAACATTATGTATCTACCATAATAACTTTGAATAAAACTGAAAAAGAACAAGGAAAAGTAAAAAAATACTAAAATTGAAATTTTAGAAGCTAGTAAATTAAGTACTTACAATATAAGTTTTTTGAAGTTTAATATTATAATAAACATTTATAATTATCTTTATCTATCTATAAGATTTAATAACAATAGTATGCTATAATAAACCCTAATTTTCGTGCATTATTTTTGTTTAATCAGTTAAAGTTACAACTAAACTATAATAAATTTACATAACTAAAATACAAACTGCGGCTTCTTTACCTAAAAATTAAAAATTTATGTTTCAGGTAAATACCATATATTTATTCTGCATTTTATCTTTAAACCTGTGTTGCGTTACTTTAAACTAAGTATTACGACATTGCTGCAATGAAAAAACGAAACGTTTCTACTTGCAAATTGGCATAGAACGTAATCCGTCACTCCAATTGGTTCGAATTTTATTTATTTTATTTTTTATTTACTAAACAGATTCCATTAGGACAAATTATTGTTAGGATTATTTTCCAAGAAAGTAAATTATTTTTCAAGAGTATTTTTTAGCACAAATTTCTTTAAAATTTCATGTTGTATGTATCAATATTCATATATAATATATATTACATAATAATGCACACAACATGAAACAATGTTCCATATTTTTAGAATTTAATCTTTGTCTTTAAAATTACATAAATGTTCATATGTTTTCTTGATTATTATTGTAGTATTCTAATGATGCATTGTATTATCTAAGCTTTAATTTGTTCTATTTATAAAATCCTAAGTTTAAATGTTTTTCCATTAGATTTACATTTATACTTCCAAGTTTCATGCTTAATATACTTATAGTGGTACATATTTGTATTTTTTTAAAACAATTCTTAACTTAAAATTAATAGTTGTTTATGGAATGATTTCATTTTTTACTGTACATTTAACTTTTTAGGAAATACAAATTTTATTATGTAATTAACTTGTAAGCTGTAGAGTACTACAACTCACAGTTTTTACTTAATCAGTTCCAATTAGTCTGTAATAACCAAATGATCATATGCTAGCTAATGACTTACCGGTGTTACATATTGTATTCATTATTCCTCTTTCTTCTGGCGGTGCCCAGTGAGCCACCAGAGTTGTTATTACAGGAAATATAGGACCCTGGAGAGTATAAAATATATTTATGATTAATTATACTAATATTATTGTTATGATTCTTAGAAGAAAGTAAAGTTCCAGTTTTGCGTCTTATGCTAATCAAAGGTAAAAGATATAATGGTTTTATCAATCAAAAGATCAAAGAGTTTTCCTTTGTATTTGTTTTTTTCGAATTCCATCGATATCTTAAGTAATTTTATATTTTTTTCTTTAATTCGGAACAAAGTTTTACTATTTGATAAATTGAAGAGCTAAATTGAAAACGAAACAATTTAGTATGACCTACAAATATGAACTTGTAATTTTATTATTATTAATTATTCAATAAGAATTTTTATCAAGAGGAAAAGATTTTTACGGCAGAATAACAGGCTAAATAATAATTATAAATATTTAGAAAAAAATGAGTATTGAAGTTGATTTAATAAGAATTTTAAATAGGAACTTTATAATGGATTCCGAAATTAACGAAAAATTAAATTTCAAAAATTTAAGGATTTTGGTTTCATAGATGTTTTACTATAATTTTCCTATTCGAAATTCGCTTATTATTTTTATACACATAAGTATACTAAATATTTACAAGATTTTATTTTACTTAAATTTACATTTTTGGAGGCAACATTATGTATCTACCATAATAACTTTGAATAAAACTGAAAAAGAACAAGGAAAAGTAAAAAAATACTAAAATTGAAATTTTAGAAGCTAGTAAATTAAGTACTTACAATATAAGTTTTTTGAAGTTTAATATTATAATAAACATTTATAATTATCTTTATCTATCTATAAGATTTAATAACAATAGTATGCTATAATAAACCCTAATTTTCGTGCATTATTTTTGTTTAATCAGTTAAAGTTACAACTAAACTATAATAAATTTACATAACTAAAATACAAACTGCGGCTTCTTTACCTAAAAATTAAAAATTTATGTTTCAGGTAAATACCATATATTTATTCTGCATTTTATCTTTAAACCTGTGTTGCGTTACTTTAAACTAAGTATTACGACATTGCTGCAATGAAAAAACGAAACGTTTCTACTTGCAAATTGGCATAGAACGTAATCCGTCACTCCAATTGGTTCGAATTTTATTTATTTTATTTTTTATTTACTAAACAGCTACATTTAACAACTACATACCGAACAGAAAAATGAAAAAAATTAATAAATATATATTTGTGGAAAAATATAATTTTAGTTGCCCACAAAATATCGAAAAATTTTTTTACAATACTATTTCCGACAAGGATTAGATTACTCCGACTATTACCAAGTGGAGGCGAGAGTTCCACAAGGTAGTGTGCTCGGCCCCATCCTTTACATCCTGTATACTGCCGATGTCCCGTCACATCTTAACACACTCCTAGCAACCTTTGCAGATGACCAAGCAATCCTTTCTACCGATGCTGACTCACTTACTGCCAGGCAAAATCTCCAACGGCATCTGATGGACATACATCGTTGGTGCCAGCATTAAAGTCAACGAAGGAAAATGCTGTCATGTCACGTTCACACTAAGGAAGAAACAACCTGGCAGAATTTACTTTAATGACATCCCTATCTCAACTTCCGATTGCATCAGATATCTGGGCTTTCATCTTTATTCCCGACTAACATGGAACCCACACACACAAATAAAAAAACAGGAACTAAATAGGAGACTTGGACAACTTTACAAGCTACTAAGCCGCAAGTCAACCTTAACTGTGACCAACAAACTTACCATTTATAAGACGTTACAGAGACATATCTGGACGTATGGAGTCGAACTGTGGGGAACTGCTAAACCATCCTACATCCAAAGAATACAGTCCTTTCAATCCAAAATCCTAAGAATCATAGTTGATGCACCCTATTACATCGCAAACTCCTTACTCCACAATGACCTTAAAATCCCTTTAGTTAAGGACATCATTACAACCCGTTTTAATGAATTCCACTCTGGCCTTTCCATGCATCCGAATCCTTTAGCCCAAACTCTATCCAGTATTACCCATCCTGATTATCCACCACGTCGCCTGAATCGGAAATGGCCCCGTGACCATTGCCAATCAATGGCCCCGTGACCATTGCCAACCAATGGCAATGAGAACATTGCCAACACCTCATAAAAAAAAAAAAAAAAGAAAGGAAAAAAAAAGGAATCACTTCTAAAATTAAGGGAAACAATAACTATTTACAGGGGGCTGGAAGCAATTTTACTAATCATTAAGTAAAGGGACAAAACTACNTTTTTTAAATTTTTATTTTTTTATTTTTATTATATATATAAGTCATTTAATTATCTATTTTTTTAAATTAATTTATACTGTGAATATTAACCAGCACATTACTAGATACAAAACAAGTAGAAAGTAATTAATAATAAAGTTTAAAAAACAAAATATTATTGGACCAGCCTCAACTGTTACATTCCTTCAGAATTTACTAAAATAATGAATACATATATTATGGATCGGTACTATGGTACCATACATTTTTATTCTTACAAATTTTTTTAAATTTTATTATTATTTTTTGAAACACATTATTATCTTTAAAACAAAAAATTCAAAACTTTTTCATAACTGTTAGTGCTACAGAGATGGAACGTGTAATATTTTATTAAATGCACAAAAAAACTGTTTAGTAATATTATAGAAGTCCATGCCTATCCACCCCTCCTTGGAGCGATCCATCTTTTCTCCTGCAAAGAAAACATCCTTGAGCCCCATTCAAAAAGCGGATCATTGTGTAACGCAATATTCGTTTCTGTAGTCTGGGCCCATTCATTTTGCCTCATTTAATTCTGGTTGTTTTTTGTTTTTTTTTAATTGAAAACTTTTAAAAAATCTCATGGGAGTTAACAGAAAAGTTTTTCACTTTAAAATGGGACTCTTTCTTTCCCTCTCTCACTTTAATAAGCTTCAATACAAAAATACATTGAACAGGAAAATGTTTAGAAAATATGTGATTAGCGCTTAAAGACATACTTTCTCTACAAAAAAGAACCATGAGAGGTTTTATAATTTAAAAAAAAATAATCCGTTTTCACAACTTCCCTAAATTTTTGACCAGCATTTTTCTTCCCGTCTCCAAACCAGAAGTACTTAATAGATTTTAATTAATTTAGGGCAGTAGTTACTTTATCCTCTAAATAACACTTATATGTATATTATCTGTAATTATTTATAACTTAATTGTCAAAATATAGCTGAATAAGTTGACTACATAACATACCTGTATTAGTCCCATTATGAACCTTATTCCAAAGAGATAGTAAGGCCCCCAGTTGGCTGCTATAGGAGACAGAGCTGAGCAAGCACTTGATAGCAATATAGTCACTGAAAAATAAATAATGTTGTAATAATGCATCAATGTAAACACACAGACACACATAAATATATATATATAATGAAGCAAAATTTTTGTTTGCAGAAACTAAAACAGGACCCATAACACATATGCAAAATAAAAGTTATAATAATATAAAAAATTAAAGTTATCTTTATTATATAGTGGGAAGCGTACCTGACTTGCGTGCTAATGTTCCTGAGTTTCTGAACAATTAGTTAAATAGATCTCTAACAGGGTGCGCTCATGTACTGAAGTACATACTTAGGGCGCAAGTATGAATGAACGGGCAACGGCCCAATTTGTTGTTTATTTTTTTGTGGGGAATTAGTGATTTACAATATGCAATATTTACTGAGAGAAACCTACATTACTTGGAGCGCATCCTCGCAAACCACCTGTCTTTAAACAGCTTCCTTTAGGGCAACTAGCAATAGTGATTCATGGTGGGTAACAGAGAACTTCTAACAGGAATTCAGAACTGGAGTTCCAGACCACTCCTGGAATGTGCTGCCATCTGTTGGGCGCTCTTGAAACTTGCCCAACCAGGAAAAGTACAAGCTTTGTATTCATGTTTCCTAACAGCTTACTACGAATTCTGCAAGAAGCTTCAATGGAAATCCCCCTCAGGGGTACGCTTTCTCTCATGCTTTTTTTAATAATTGCATTGCACCCCACAATTTCTTATGGGTTACCACCATGTGGTACCGGAGTGGATATCGATATGTAGACATAAAGTATATATCTAGTATATTTTTATAGACTTATATGCATGTAGAATATTTTTTTCTCAGTTACCTCTTGGGCCATTTGTATTTTAATTTTTATAATGCGCTGTATCTAAATAATTTCCAAGCATTATAGAAATATATTATTATGATAATAATGATCTCCTCAAATACTTTCTCTATTATAATGTTTTTTTAAAAATTATTTTGTGGCCATACAAATCATTAAGGCACAACGCTGTCATATGAACTCCCAATAAGACTTGATATTGGCCACATGCACCGTCAAACCATATAAAAAACCATATATTATTCTTTTTAATCAAATAATATTTTTCATAAAAACTCTGTCATTTATTTTTCTAACCAAATTTTTTTAACCCGAAAAAAGTAACTAGAAAAAAACTGTTCTCAGTGAATTAACCTTACTCTTTCTAGAATTTAATGACTTTTGTCTTTATATATAATTTATCTTAAATTCCTTATTCACGACAACAACATAGTGGGTTGTTCTGCTTGAATATCATATTTGTGTTTTGCATCGACATATTTGTGATGATATCCAAGCACTCTGTTCCTATAGCGAATTTTAATAGAAAAAAAAATACTATTGCCTAGCTATTATAACTATAATTATTATAAAGTTTACATAGGTGTTCAACAATTATAGATCACACAATAAATAGAAACGAAAATCAGGCATTCAGACCGTTTATTTATTGTGCTGTGGGTCAAAAATAATGACACCAGTAAGTAACATACACATTCATTTGGGCATTGATGTCTGTTCAAGTAATTTATTCCGTAAAATTGGATAAAGTTTTCGATTAATAGATGAATTTACTTTTTTTTTAAATAATTTAATAACGTAACAATTTATTATACTTATTTGAAAAAAAATACTTAATTATAATAAACAATATTACTGGCAAAATAAAGCAATAAAGAATATTATTATTAATTAGCAAGGTTCACTTTTTTTTCGTTTGTATATAGTTTAAAATTATTATTTAATATTAATCCCATCTAACACTAGCTAAACATTTAAGAATATTTACTCTTAAATTTACTTAATGCCTTTTTTCCTCCCCCTTAAAATAAATTACATTTACTTAAATGTTATTTATTTTAAATAAATAACATTTACTTAAATGTTATTTATTTTAAATAAATTTAAATGTGTAAATAAATGTTATATTTATATCAAATAGAAAATTTAAAGAGAGTCACCAATGAGATGCATAAACTAATCAGACATACTTTGTTTCATTAAATAAGGACATATATGAGAGTAATTGACTAATTATATCATTATAGTTCGCGAGAGGGATGAATACCTGGCTTATTGGTTTGCAAGCATGAATGAGAATGTACACAGACAAAGTACCATAATGGTTATGGCACTTTTTTGAAAAGCCATTTTTATATTATAAACCTTACAAAACTACAACCTTTTCTGAAACTCAAATAAAACGATGATATCAATATTATATATTTTGGTCTACTTCTAATCCCCCCTTTAAAATTATAATAAGTAACCTACATTCAGAACTTGGTTTCAACATTTTAAAATTAAGAAGTCATGACTAATACTCGCAATAATAACATTCTTAAATAACAATTTATGACATCAATAGGTAATTTTTTTTTAATAATCCAGTTTTTATCCATTATTATTGTTTGTAGATACCTTGTACGTGTAGAAAACCTTATCTTTAATCCACACACTAGCATAAGCAATGCAATACGCTCTCAGTATTTTTGAAAATGAATAAACTAAATTCTGCGTTTAGATATCTTTATGGAAACCATTTGGTTAACATATGAAATCGGTGGAGAGGTTTATTATTTATGCATTCTCTTAGTGTGTATGGAAAGTCGTAGGACAAATCCTCTTTCTGGAAGGTGCATTACCATAATTATTTTTTTATTTATATATAACCTTTATTTATATATTACATTCTGTTTAAAATAAATAAAAACATTTAGTAATTTGATAACAATATATAATGGAAAATAAATGATATATTTACATAATTACACATTCTTTATCAGGGATTCTTTGAATTTCTTCTGTATTGACCCTACCAATCTTGTGGGTCCTTGTTAAGTTCTGACCCCCATGAAGTTACACTTGTCTTAATACTATTCAAAACATCAATTTGAAGTTTAAATTTTCGTCGTAACAAGTTTGTCATCGTCAGAAATAGCAAAATATATTAAGGATCGGTTTCAGTTGAAATTAAATGATGAGGGGAAAGAGTGTACAGATAAAAATAAAATTGAATAATCATCATTATTATTAACATTAAGTCATAAATGTTTCAAAAATAACAGGTATAAATTTGAATTTTCTAAAAATTACAAGTTAGAATTTTACATATAAATTTTATTAGAAATCAATCACCTCCAAATATGTGTTTCGCACCAAAGAGATCTGATATTATGCCGCCTGGTATATGTGTTATGAAGTATCCATAAAAAAAAGCTGCCAATATCATTCCTTGAAGACTCAAGTTCCAATCAAACTTATCCTGAAGCATATGAAATTTTATTGCACCAAATATGAAATGAATTTAATTAAAAGAATTAAAATCCACAACTTTGCTGTGTTATAAGTATAGAAATTTAAGTCAATTTCTTTTCAGACAGTGCGTCTGAATATACAATGCACATTTTTCGAATTGTGAAATAATTCTATACTGCTGTGTATATTTGCATTGTCAAATTTGATTAATATTTTCCCATCTGAACAAGTGTAAAATATCTAAGCTTATTTGAATTTATGGTCATAAATATCGCTGCTTCTTACAACACAACTGTCAAATAAAAAAAATAAAATAAAATAATAAAAAAAGATTAAGCTGTTTCATATATTAAGCAGCTTCATATATATAAGCTTTTCCACGTCTTTCTGTTAAATGAAGTAAAAAGAAAAAAAGAAAAAAAACCTTTTTTGATCTTACCTCAAAGGATCAGATTTCTATAACTGATGTGCTGTGTGTCCTGTAGAACCAGATCCTATATATCCTATATCCTCCGACATTCAAATCAATAAAGAGACTGTTTGTTCTCATGTCTTTTATTTTGTTTTATTTTTTTCACAATACTGTGTATTGCAGCTGAAGATCAGGCCAACCAAACAGTAGATCCATAGAGAACTACAGTATTAAAAACCCCTTTTCATATACACTATATTCTACACCCCATGATCATGCAAATAAGTTTTAAGCAAATCTAGTATCAATTCCCGAGATTTTCATCTTCACCACTTTATCTTTCATCAACTGTGTGCCCTATTTGCAAGGAATTCAACAAAATTCTTCAACAATCTTGGCCCCTTATTTATTTGCGAGGGTGATTTCCAATGGATGACCAACTACAGTGGTCATTCCATTGGTTCCCCATGTTCCCTTCGCCCTAACCCCCATTGTGTGTGTCTGTATTTCCTTTCTGGAAAGGTTGATGAGAGTTAAACCTACCTCGCTTGACTGCCCAGCTGTGGCCGACTGGTTGGAGAAGGCCTCGCAGTAACTACCCTCCTTCCTCTGCTTCTTGACGCTGGTCATCTCCGTCATCATGATGCTCAGACACATCCTCTGCATGTAGCCTATTGTTAGGCCGAGGGCTGTCAGCACGCAGATCAGATAGCGCTGCTTCACCCACATACAGCCTGAAAATCCGGGTACTACAGGTACATTTCTGCCAAAAGTTATGTACAAATAAAGAATAAATGCGGGAATGAGGGAATAGAATCTGTCTCAGCTAGGACTCGAACCTGGATCTCCTGCTATCCGGGCCGGCGCGCTAGCCAGTTACACCACCGAGACTAGAAAGATAACTTATTGAATTCCCCGCATTCCTACCGGGAGTCTAAACCTCCGAGAAAGACAAATATATCGTCTTATACTCGAAGGAGCTGACATTGTCAAGCTGTTTAAATGACTCTCGTTATTTACTTTTATTTCTTTTTATAAATACCCTTTTTGTTGTGGTATTTAATCCCAATTTTAAACAATAAGTGCAAGAGAATAGAATAAAAAATCTATTTGTCCCGGCCAGGGCAGATAGATTCATTATTTTTTCTATAGCCAGACAGATATATTTTAGAACTCTATACATATTAGAATCTTATATTGCTAGTAATAGCCAAACCTGATATAACTTATTAATGTTTACATAACCTTACATCACGAATGCTTAAAACGGGGGAAGAGAGGGTCCTTAAGAAATTGAATCGGGCCGGGGTACGTTAGAGGGGTTGTGTAGGTCAGCTTTATAAATTCGTGTTTTTTATTCAACCAGAAGAATTTTGTTTTAGACGAAATTTCGGTAAAATCTTGGGAGACCCACTAAATTAAAAAAAATTTTTTTTACTTATTTATTTTTCTTTTTGGCGGATGGGTAGATCTGCGGAGAGCTGCAGATAGTGTTTCACGCATTTGATGAGACATACTTATCGGACAATAACTCTTTGGTTGTTTTACTTATATATTATATCTTCATGCATAATACTTTCTATTTATTTCTGAATAATATGTCGAAGTATTTTTTTTTCTTTAATTACAATATTCACTGCACGAGGTAAGATGAGGTTAAGTCAGCCATATTTTTGTGTATAAACAAGAAGGTTTTCTTAAAAGAAGGTTGCCATGCTCGTTTGACGTCATTTTGACGCCACAAATTCGGAGGAAGATGGGCGTAGTGGCTCACCCCTCGGCTACAAAAATACAGGGAATATTTTTATTGAACTTACAGTCTCCCAGTTTATTGTAGAACTTAGTGCATCCAGGAATTTTGTTGCAGTCTTGGAGTGTGTGATGATTAGGGTCTCTGATGTTATAGTAAGATGAGTAGCTATGCATGGCTTCTCTTACTACTAAACTTTCTACTTGGAATAACTTACTTTTTATGTCAAAAATAAAGAACTCACTACTTTTATTTAGTAAATAAACAACATATGATTGTTTGTATTGCCTTATTAAAGCACTACTGAGACTTGACATGATGGACTTGATATGAGCTGGAAGTCAATTACGGAGGTCAAATTCGGTGTCGCCGTTTGTGTCTCCTCCCCCAATCGCGTTCTCCATCATGTTTTTGCTTTTGATTTCTTGCTCTCTTCTTTCGCACTCCTTTCTTCGATACCCGAAATAAATGGCATTAATGACCCAAGTGGTTGCATGCCAAAAAAAAAAAAAAAAGCACTACTGAATTCATACTGTAAGCAATACATATTATAATCCACTTTCAACAACTTACTCATTTAATCCATTCGATAACAAATGGAGCTTAAAAATATGTGTTTAGTATCAAAGTATTAATCTCTATTATAATTCATTTCTATCAGTGTCTGAATAAAACAACATATCTAGTTAAATATTCAATTAAAATTGTCTAACTTCGAACTTATGCCTTAGAAATGTTATTCATGAGTTTTTGAAGCTTTATAAATGAAAGAAATTATATAATAATAATTAGGATAGTATCTCACAATTCTTTAGGCGAAGTAGAATTTAATTTATCTTACTAATGTACTTTCTCCATGTATATTTTTTTGCTTGCCTCAAAATAAAACTAGCATGTTTTTTAGCATTGACATACTCTTCTACATTTTGTGTCTTGGGTGCCCTATTGTAGGCAGGGTTCCTCCATTGGGCAGAAATATTAGACACATCCTTATTTGTGCTAGGGTCACTGACATCTGAGCAGTAATTATTTTTTCATTTATGTTTCTAATTAATGTATTTATTGCCTACCAACGTTTTGGCTTATGTTGTAAGCCGTCTTCAGGGCTATCATGAAGACGAGAGGGGACGTCGTGTCGCTAGGATCCCTCAAAATCTCTCCCTATAAACTTATTAGTTAAAAATTGCATTTAGTAGTTTATGAATAGATTTAGATTAATTTATTTGTATTTTATGGTCAAAAATAAATAAATAAATTTCATTACAAAAACTAGCATTATTTTTTATTCCCTTGTGTGTTCTGGAAACGACGATTGAGCCCAGTCGCAGATGATGACTGACTAGAAAGTAGTATTTGTAGCTTAGTTATTTCACTTTGATATTAATTGTATTGTTTACTAATTCAAAATTTGAAATACTATCGGAAATATGTTTATTATTATGTGGCAGTTCATTCATTTCTTCTTCACCCTTCTGACTTATGTAATTAGAAGAATTTATGAATCTGAAACTTGAAGATAAAATCATACATTTTTTTATTGCAGCTTTTTTTTAAAGGAGATTTTCCTTTAAGAAGTCAAACTATTCACATTGGTCCCATGAAATTTCCTTATGGATCTTCACCATTTTGACTTAAGGTATACATTATGTGTGTGGGCGTGTCTGAATATGTATATATATATATATTTAAACACACACATATATATCTACATTTTATGTTAGCCTAGTTTTGCTAAGCTGAGATACTTACCTCGCTATAAGCGTTTATAAGTTATAAACTTGACATAGCTGGTTCAGGGGCTAGTTTCGACGGCTGGAAAATGCATATAATGTATATAATATGGTGGAAATAACTTAAATATATGAAATTCAATAATTAACATTTGTAGTACTTGTGCGATTGTTTGTTTGTATAAAGAGCGAGCCTTTTTCTTCAAAATTTATTTTAATTGTGGGAAAGTTATAATTATGAAAGTTACAGAGATTCTTTTTTAATGACCAAAGAAATGATGTTCTCATTACAGATTTTATTGAAATTTATGTCAATATTTCTTCAATTTTAATACTAGACCCCAGTCTAGATTAGAAATTACTTTGTTTTAATAATTCTTTTTTTCCAGTTGGACCATTAAATTTGTTTTTCAGAGTCTCAAAAGTCCTGATTTTATATTTGAGTTGTGTTTATTTAAGCTAGTCATATACTCTATAAAAATTATCTGTATTGTCGAATATGATAGGAAGCTGTAGATCTGCAGTGCATTTCTTCTTTCAATAAAATAACAATATATTAATGATTTTAAAATTTTATAAAGCCAACAGTACACCTCCCATGGCACATTTTCTTCTTTTGAGTAACTTTATCATAAATGTATGGATTTCTAATTAAGCAAAGTCTTAAGTTATATTTTCTACAGGGAATAAAGTAAATATATATTTTCTGCTTTATTTATGTAAATCATACTCAAATAACAATAATCCAACTGTTTATTCAGTGAATTCAGGTTAATAATTAAACCTCGTATGGTAACGTTGAAAAAATTATATTAATAACTATTTATAACTTTGTTAGTTTATGTTTCCCAGCATTTGCTAAAAATTCATAAGTATTCAAAAAGTTGGTGTTTCTAAATTTAAGGAAAGTAAATTTTTTATTTTTATGTTCAAAATGAGAGTTTGTTGACCGTAGATATTATTCTAAGATGATTTTAATTGGGGTTCGGTCGAGGTAGATCCAAAAAAAAAAAAACACAAATTAAAAAAAATGTATTTTTTTTTAATGAAGGATTATCTGCCAACGTTTCGGCTTACATTGTAAGCCATCTTCAGGGCTGTAGAAATACAATGTCATGAGAATACAGTAATATTTGAAATTAGTATAATAGAGAATTATAATATAATGTGATATCAAGAGTA
>KZ810634.1:5312-19080 GCA_000696205.2 Oncopeltus fasciatus
GATTCCTGTATTTTATTAACTGATTTATAGTGGACATATTAGGGGGTGTTTATTGGGCGTAATAACCTAGAAGTTGATTGCCCTTCAATCTACTACTACTACTACTACTTCTTTAAGGACATCGATTTTGTCGCACATATGTCAGACTTCGCTTTTCTACTCATACACACTACATATTTTTCCTCTACAAATAACCCCATTTCAACGAAAATGAATCGGTTTGACGATTAGCATAACGAAGTTAACCTATTGATTGGATCTAAATCTTCCACATCTTCCACGCAATGCATTTTTCTAAAATTTCTATACAATTTT
Organism: Oncopeltus fasciatus; assembly: GCA_000696205.2. Lineage (NCBI taxonomy): Eukaryota > Metazoa > Arthropoda > Insecta > Hemiptera > Lygaeidae > Oncopeltus > Oncopeltus fasciatus. Next base: position 5,628 of record KZ810634.1, read on the forward strand.
TAAGTTTAGTCTTTACTAATATCTCACTCCTTCAATCTTTAAAGAAATTATCCAATAGAAGAAGAGGAAAATTCAATAATTTATTTTAAAGGATAATTAAAATTAAAATTTATTTTAAGAGAAAAAAAAAATTACTTTATTTAATTTAAAAAAAAAATGAGCAATAGAACACATACAGACAAAGCTTTATATACGTTTGTCATTCGATTATACTAGTATATGTTACTGATCTCACCTTAACGGCATAATGATTTAAAAATTTTTTAGTGTGTGCTTGTTTGGACCTTAGTCAATTTTGAATATAGTTGTATTCTAATAAATTGTTTATTACTCAGCTGAACGTAGCTTAATGAAAGTTTGATTCAAGCTGCATGCGACTTAACAATGTGCTGAATTTCATATGTGCTTGATCTATCAATTTTAATAGGGCTTAATCAAAATTAAGGCTTAAATATTTAAAACCGCTCTAACAGTCAAAAGGTTACTGCTATCGACCTGTGGTTCATTCCTTCTTAGCAAACACATTCAGACGACATTTTGTTATAGTTTTCTTCGTATTTTCAAGAGTTATCTTTTATAGAAATGGTTTCTGTAGGATAGAGTAGGATACAATTTTGCTAATTTAATTACAAATCAAATTGTTATTTATTGGTATTGGTATTTACATTTTACTACTAGCTTACATATTGCTATGAAATTAACAAAATCCTAAACAGAAAAGTACAAAATTTTAAATGTACGTTTTGCTAGTCTATGATAATTGATCTATTTAAATATATGCCTGATTAGAACACGTCAAAGGGTTATAATTAAGAATGAAACCCCAAAATAACCAAAAATTAGACTTAATAATTAGACGGCTGGCTATATTGTCCTCGGACTTTTTCCTGTGTCTATTGTTGTGTTAAATTAAGTTTTAAAATAAGGTGGTAGCAATTACAAATAAGCGTTTTACATAGTCATATGCATTATCTAATTGAATTTTTAAGATCTCACTGTCTGATACTGCTCAATAAATTAAAGAAGGATGCAATTACTTGTATAAACACATTGAGTTATAACTGGATACATTCAAAAAGTCATTGTTCTTATGTTGCATCGCAATGCCTATAAATTTGTAAATAGAGAAATATGGTGGTTATCGTATAAAAATGGACTCATTGTTTACATTTTCTTCTCTTCTACGATTCATAAATTTTTTCTCATATACATATGATACATAAATATGGAGCTGTTTTGATGATAAATGATGGAGGTTTGCATTCGAAAAAAGGATCTTCATGTCCTCTTGATTAGTTATCATTAAAATTTATCCATACATAGCCCAGGTTGAAAATATTTTTCTCAAGAAAACCAAGTAGATTACTCTGAGATTGTTTATAGAATATAATATAAAATTCAGAGAACATAATAAATTTAAATTTCATTTTCTAACATCTTTATGTCCTCTTACAAATCATTAGTTAAAACATGTGTCCCCCTGGTGGGCTTTATTCACGGCGGTAGTTTTCCAGCAAGAAACAAGTAATTTCTCTCTCCTGGAAGTACTGTCATGTTGCCCTAAGTATAGAAATGACCGATGGCCTACCGATAGATAAGATTCTTCAGTCTATAGGAGCCAATTCATCTAAAGCTGCGACTCATGACAGAAAATCAAAAGTCCTTCAACGGTAGAGGTTTGGAAGAAGGATCTGTCGTCTTCCTTCAGGAAGAAATAGCTATCAGATCTGTATATGTTATTATGCACTCTTATACATAAAGTAGATAAATGTCATTGAAGTCTGGCCATATGAGTACCTCATGTGACGCCCGAAGGTAATTCGGGTATATAGAGCTGACTAAAAGAGGGGATTCTCACCTTATTTAATTAATCTCTGCTCTGTGTCCTATGAAATCAGCAGGTACGTAAATAAAGCTAACTATGTATACTATATCTTGGCTACTTAAAATTCTTGAAACACTATCCTTTAGAAACAATATCTTTTAGATAATGAATTAATTTAGGTACGTAATCCCACACCAAATTATCTACAAGAAATGTACAGGGTGTCAAAAAAAAAAAAAAATATTACCATCACAGCCGGGAAACGAACCCAGGTCTCCTACTTTCTGGGTAGGCATGCTTACCTCTTTACCACCGAGGTAGCTTCGATAATCTCTCCAACACTCCGCACTTCACTCCGAATCAAAACCCTCTAGTAAGGCGTCTATACTCGAAGGAGCTAATACTATCAACTATTTATTGAACTCGTGTGAGATTACGTACCACAATTAATTCATTATTTAAATAGATATATCAGGTAGTGGCCCAGCCGAACCAGAGTCTAATAAATAGCTGATAATATTAGCTCCTTCGTGTATTACTTAGGGGTTTTGACTCGGAGTGAAGTGCGGGGAGTTGTAGAGATTATCTAAGCTACCTCGTTGATGTAGAGGTCTGTATGCCTACACGGAAAGTAGGAGACCCATGTTCGATTCCGGGTTGTGGTAATAAGATTCTTTTTTTTTTCCTGGCTCTCTGTGCATTTCTTGTACATAATATCTTATAGGCTTTGTTGAGTACATTTTTGAGAGAATTCTGCTGTTCACTGGCCTTCTGTTAGACTGGAGCTAAGGTCTTCTGTCTGATGCTCCTGCGCTAAATGGCCTCTCTTTTAGGCACTCTCATTTAGAGAGGGAAGGGTACCTCTCTCTGGAGGGTTAGCAACTGGAGGCAGGATATCGACCCAGCTTCAGGAGGGGTGAGGAATACCTGTGGTGGAGGGTCGGGGTCCTCTCTGCCAGGCGTACCAACTGTACTCAACCAGTACTCCAATTCCATATTGTAGAGGATTCAAAAAGATTGGGTGTGGATAGAAAGGAACATACATCAATAGTTATACAGATAGAAGATTAGATTGATGATGAGGATTACTTGGGTGTTAGTAGCGAAGCTAAAATTATTATTAATATTATTAGTAATAAACTAGTGAGAGAAATTCAATAACTTATCAGACTTGTCTCGGTAGCATAAATGGAAAATGCACCGGCCCGGATAGCGTAGATCCAGGTTCGAGTCCTGTCTGGGACAGTTTGATTTTTTATTCCGTTCCCTTGCACTAAAAATTGTTATTAATAGGTACGATATTGTTAGAAATAAAATTAAGACTTTAATAAAAAATTTTAAAATAAATAAAATATAGGAAAATCAGAAACCAACTTTCAAATAGAGGCTTTTTATTGCTTTAATATCAGCATTGTAATTGGTGTAACTATAAAAATTTATGAATCATTACTGTGAAATATTTATTTTTCTAACTTATATATTCCAAAACTTTTTTACAAAAATCCTAAATCATAATCGCAGAGTGATGAGAGAATCTTTCAATTTTCCCTCAATACAGTTCACGTGAAGATCAAATTACTTATTTATTCTCAACTTTATTCTCATATTTAGTGAAGGGAAATCTGCTTAGTTTAAGCTTTTTTTTCACGGTGGTCTCTTCAAATATCTCAGATTTTTATTGTTTAGAAATTTATAATTCCCCAAATAGAAGCAAGCTATATCAATAATTAAAGTGCCTTGAGGGTCATTCAAAGATTTAGAGTGTCATTTAAAATGTGAGCGTCTTCACAAAAATTAAGATATTCACTTCGCCCTTATGCTTTAAAATGTGGACTATCATTTAATGTCTTAGGTTTTTAGTAGGCCCTTTTCAATATTCTCAATTGAAGCCATAGTAGTTGAGAAGGTCACAAAATTTGGCCTTTAGTAATCTTTTAATTTCAGTAATTTTCTGTAGTAATCTGCGGATTCGAGTCCTGCCCTGGGTAAGCTTTTATCGAGAAATGAAAGCTTTCCCAGTGCTAATGGGGATTTTAAAGAGTGGCCACCTGTAGCTCTTTCCCATACCTATTGAAGTGGTAAAAAGGGATATTAAAAAATAAATAAAATAAAGTATTAAAGTTNTCCTGCTATCCGGGCCGGAATTTAATAACTTATCAGACTTGTCCTGGTAGCATAAATGGTAAATGCACCGGCCCGGATAGCAGGAGATCCAGGTTCGAGCCCTGGCTGGGACAATTAGATTTTTTATTCCGTTCCCTTGCACTAAAAATTGTTATTAATAGGTACGATATTGTTAGAAATAAAATTAAGACTTTAATAAAAAATTTTAAAATAAATAAAATATAGGAAAATCAGAAACCAACTTCCAAATATAGGCTTTTTATTGCTTTAATATCAGCATTGTAATTGGTGTAACTATAAAAATTTATGAATCATTACTGTGAAATATTTATTTTTCTAACTTATATATTCCAAAACTTTTTTACAAAAATCCTAAATCATAATCGCAGAGTGATGAGAGAATCTTTCAATTTTCCCTCAATACAGTTCACGTGAAGATCAAATTACTTATTTATTCTCAACTTTATTCTCATATTTAGTGAAGGGAAATCTGCTTAGTTTAAGCTTTTTTTTCACGGTGGTCTCTTCAAATATCTCAGATTTTTATTGTTTAGAAATTTATAATTCCCCAAATAGAAGCAAGCTATATCAATAATTAAAGTGCCTTGAGGGTCATTCAAAGATTTAGAGTGTCATTTAAAATGTGAGCGTCTTCACAAAAATTAAGATATTCACTTCGCCCTTATGCTTTAAAATGTGGACTATCATTTAATGTCTTAGGTTTTTAGTAGGCCCTTTTCAATATTCTCAATTGAAGCCATAGTAGTTGAGAAGGTCACAAAATTTGGCCTTTAGTAATCTTTTAATTTCAGTAATTTTCTGTAGTAATCTGCGGATTCGAGTCCTGCCCTGGGTAAGCTTTTATCGAGAAATGAAAGCTTTCCCAGTGCTAATGGGGATTTTAAAGAGTGGCCACCTGTAGCTCTTTCCCATACCTATTGAAGTGGTAAAAAGGGATATTAAAAAATAAATAAAATAAAGTATTAAAGTTAGTTATAAGGGGCGCCAGGGTCTGATTGAATAAGCTTTGGAGGCTGATTGATGTGTCATTTAGATAATTNTATTCTCTTACGTCCTGAAAATTTAAAATTTTGTTATAAAGATCACGAATTCACACAATTTATTGTCATCATTTTATACAATATACTTAATACTGTCTTGGGGAATCCTAAACTCGAAGTTGATAAGGGATATTTTTAAAAATATATTTGAATATTACTTTGTAATCAAGGCGATCTTTAAGCCAAATTAGGGTTAAAATAAATAAACTACAAAATATTAATGCGTTGCTTTGTTTAACAAAATGTAAAAAAAAAAATAGTTTGAATATGGCCCTCAGTAACAATTTATTATTTGAATATTGTAATAAAATACATTAAAATATAAAGTAATTGATTAAGAAGTAGTATTTCAAATAATTATAATTGTATATGAAAAGTGAGCTGGCAATTATTGCATGATTTATCATACAACTTCAATAAGTTCATTGTTATTTTCCAATGCCCATGTCCAAATATAATGTATTGAAAATTTAAATTTCACTATTGGTCTCCCAGCTGATTTTAAAATCATTTTCGTTTTTAGAAAACTGACAGCTGGAAAATTTAAATTCTCAGCTAATGAGTAGTGTAAAGATAGATTTATGGTATATGTATGCATTTAAAATATGATAAAATTTGATCCCATTGGCGTAATGGGGAAATATCTATCGCTCCACATAAAGAATGTTGAGACTATTTATTTTTTTATTTTTTTTTTTTAAATAGTGGCGTTTTTTAAAATTTTTTTATTTGTTTATTTCTCTGTTGCAGGTGAGTTTTCCGCTTCGTGAAGCAGGGAGGGTGCCACCAAAACTTGAGCCTTGTCAAGGTCTGAGAAGACAATCGGATGACGCTCAAGCTGTATGGGAAGGAATTTAATTCTACACGTCTCAGACTGACGGGATTCCTCACTGGTATTTATAGAGTGGCAATAACATTGGTCTCGGTGACAATGCACACTGCCCTCACATTCTACGTATCTTAGTATAGATTTCCTGAAGAATTTTGACAATTTTTTGCTAGAAAAAACTAACTAATATATATGCATACATATTTATATATATATAAAGTTTATGATTTTATCTAAGGGTATGTGTTTATGTATGGATGAGTTCATTTTATTCTTTAGTTAAATTTCTGTACCCTTACTTAAAAATTAAAAAAAAAGTGATAATCATTATAATACTATATTTACATTACAAAATTAAATTACAAAAATTTGAGAAATTTGTCTATTTTTTATAATTGAATTCAACACATCTTAAAGAGAGATGTGAGTAATTTTTAATATTAACAGATAACACATAAAAGAATATAAATGCCGTGTAAATATTTAAATTTTCTTTGTTGCTGATTTTGTTAATTAATTATTTAGTCGTAGCTTAATTAGTAGTAACCTAATCCATGATATCCGTGTCCTTAAAATTAATAGTTAAATTAAAAATTGAAAAAAAAATAGAATGTTAAGGAATTAGGATCCAAGAGGCTGAGACATTATGAGAGCAACCGGGAATTATCGATTTTTCAGACCGGTAGGGATTAGTTTCAGTAATTGATTAAAAATCAATCGGAAATTGAGCCATGGCTGTCGATGTATTTATCAACGTAAATCAGGGATCACTCAGTCTTCGGAACACGCACAAATGGTAACACGCGAGGAGGAGGTGGGGGAAGGGGAGGAATCAGAACAAAACATCTAGTTAAGCCATCATCATACCGAAACTTTTTTTTTTGTTCATAAAAGGCTGAAATTTGACTAAGCTTTGTCAAGCGGGATAATTTACCATGCGTTCATGTTGCCCTGCTTTATCCTGAATGTTAACAATCATGTGTGATATCGTCCGAACCAATGTCGCTTTCGACTATTCTTTCTTTCCTTCAGTGCAGAGCTGAGTTCCATTGTGGTCATTGTCGTGTACCAACACTACGTCAATGACCTCTATAGGTCTGAGTCGACGCCGGGTTCGAAGGAAACTTGGACTACCTCTTGTTATGCCAGACGGCGGGTTCTGAGAGTTACACTTCAAGGGATTGCAGGAAGGCTGAGATATAACAGCTGATAACAGACCGGCCGGGACTATCTATGCCTTCAGACTGGTAAGGGATAGTCTAAATTGTTGGTTATCGATCAATAAAAAATTGATCTGTCAAAACAGCTATCAATGTAGGTCGTCGTTACTGACGTAACAGGTAACAAAAAGATTTGTAAAAAAAAATAATACCTAGTTATGTCACACTTAAGAAATTATTATTATTATTCTAGTCATGTTTACGAAATGTATTGTCAGACTATATTCGGCGCCATCATTTTTTTCTCCAGTCCCTAGGTTCAGGACATTGGACGAAAAACGAGCGTGGAAGTTTATCTCACAGTCAACCCTGCCAAGGAATCCTGGATGGGCACCAGACATCCCAGCCAAGCAAAACATATCACTCTCCCCCAGCTCACAGCGCTTCTTCTTTTCATATTTTTTTTTTTTTTCAAACTTGTTTCGTGTTTGTTTTTAAAATATCTTGTTTATAACAGATGTCACAGCATCCGGCTTTGAAAATAAAAGTCATTACGTTTTTAATTACGCTTTTATTGAGTATCTTAATGCATGCATACATATATTTAGTATATATATATAAGATCCAGGTTAGAGTCCTGTCTGGGACAGTNTATCTTTACTAATTATGTTTAAACTGTATTTTAAAGATGAAGGGTTAAGTTTCTATTTTTTTTATATTACTAATGAATAAATTTTTTTTTTAGTCTGTAAGATAATTTCTTCTAATTAACGTTAAATTAATAATACATAAATATAAAAAAATTACAATAAAATAAATAAATGAACAGGGATTGGGCAAATAGATTAGAAGGAAATTCGAGTTTAATATAAAAGGGCTTAAAACAGATGGAGAAAAGTTCTTGGACGAAAGGAATATTCAAGCTGTGATGAAGGGTGAAGTCGGACACATAATATGGAGAATTAGCAATTGTTCTGAGAGTTTTGGACTGAAAGGATTGTATTCCTTGGATATTGGAAGGCTTAGCGGCACACCACAGTTCTGCACCGTAGATAGGGCTCTTGTAGATGGTCAGTTTATTTTTTAATGTGAGGTGTGAGCACCTAGGTTTATATAATGCTGTATTAGAGTCTGTGGCGTCTGTTGAGTTCTTGTCGCTTGATTTTAGTATGTTAATACGGAACCTGAGGTAACGAACTGAATAAGAGAGAAATAGAGATGTTATTGTATACAAGAATTTTAGAAGAATCTTTTCTTAGCTGAGTATTTACTTGTACGCATTTGGACTCATTTATTTTAGTTCTCCTCTTGTTGCACCAAAAGGTTTTTGTTGTTTTGTAAAATGTTGGAAGTGGTTTTGGGATTGGGATGGGATGAGAGGATTGCTTTTTCGTCTGCAAAGAGGGCTAAGAGAGTATTAGGATGAGTGGGGATGTCTGCAGTATAAAGGGTAAAAAGGATAGGTCCAAGCACACTGCCCTGTGGAACACCCGCTTTCACTGAGAAGTGATCGGAGTAATTTATCCTTGCTGGACCCTGAAAATCGGTCTTGCCTGAGAAGTCTTGCAACAAATAAATGCTTTAGCTCTGTCATGGGTAGTTGCAGGTATAGTTTTAAAAAAAAATTTCAATGTAAGTCTTGCAAAAAAATAAAAATACAAGAATATTCTTATGATGCTAAATTTATTCCTCTTCCTATGTATTCATTTGACAGTGAATGTGACATGCCATGGAAAAGGAATCCTAGCGACACGACATCCTCTCTCGCCTTCATGATAGATCTGATGAGGGCTTACAATGTAAGCCGAAACGTTGGCAGATAATTAAAAAAACACATAATTTTAAAAGAAATACTTATCCTTAAGTGTAAATTAATTTTCTAGGGCACCAAAGTAGCTTATTGGATTTGTTCGGATCTCGCAATCCTTGCAAAGCTTGTCCTGAGCCACGGATGTTTAGAATGAAATGACTACCTGTAGATAGCCCCTCCCTTCATGTCCTTGAAAGGAAAGAATTGGGTTGAAAGCAAAGGCTAACACTTATTTAAAAAAAAAATATGATGTTCTGCATCAACATTATTACTCAAACAAATTTCTATGAAACAAAATATTGGTCGTGGAGTCAAGACCGTCTTGCATCTAAAATTTGTTAGAAATCTTCTTTCGCTTATCAGTCGCTTTTAAAGAAAAAAAAATTATAGTAGTTAATTAAATAATTAAATTATTTGTATTTTGTTATCCAATATTATACAAGACATACACAGGGATCCAAAAAAAAAAACTTTCTATCTCAGCTGGGAATCGAACCCGGGTCTACCACTTTCCAAGTAATCGTGCGGGTTCGATTCCCTGCTGAGGTAGTATTTTTTTTCTGGCTTCTTGTGCATTTCTTGTAAAAGTAGTTAACTTTCTATTTCAAACTCCGTTTTTAACGATTAGTTCGATTATTTCTCTAAATCCTGGTTTTTTTTTTAGACTTATATTATTCTATAGTTTATGTCACTTTAATAACTTAAATTTTCAACATAAATTATAAGTTATGAGGGATTTAGACACATACGTGTTTCACAAAATGCTTATGTTTTAAGCAAGTTGTAAAACTCAAAATCTGTTGATTGAAAGTTTTATTCTTGGTTTCATATCCAAATACTTCTTGCATAGTTGCAGAGGCTAGAGATTCACTGCACTTGTTGAGTATAGTAGTTTTACATGTACCTCTCTCTTTACATGTAGCCAATTAGATGTTGAGGCTAGGGGGTGAGAAGTCGGCCTGCAACCAATGGGAATGGGGAAAGTGATTGCTGATGTCGGACACTGGCTTCTGGTTGGCTTGCGGGGACCCCTCCACCATGCTGGCCCCTGTCCTAATTGGCTGCAGGTCTTCTCTCCGCCTCCCCTCTCTCACCTAATCCCATTCTCTTCCAGTCCCCATTCTCTTTTCACTCAGGACTCTTCCTTAATGAAATTTTCATACTACTAATAACGTCCTTCCCCCAGCCAGGCCAGATTGCAGTAGGCTATTTGCTTAATACTGCATCTTACCAAGGAGCCTGCAAGTGCCTTGATTAGTTATCATTAAAATTTATCCATACATAGCCCAGGTTGAAAATATTTTTCTCAAGAAAACCAAGTAGATCACTCTGAGATTGTTTATAGAATATAATATAAAATTTAGAGAACATAATAAATTTAAATTTCATTTTCTAACATTTATTTTTCTTAATATTTACAAAACGTTAAAAAAAATTATGTAATGTACATAAAAGTATTTCCAGGATTGCAGTAAATTTCTCCCCACTTCCAGAAGAGTAGATGAAATTATGATGTTAAAATTACAGTAAATAACTGTAAAATTACTCATACCGCGTTATAAATAGGCACTCACAGCTCACAATAGAATACGATACGACCATTCTGGACCTACGGTGCAGAACTGTGGGGTGCCGCTAAGCCTTCCAATATCCAACGAATACAATCCTTTCAGTCCAAAATTCTCAGAATAATTGCTAACGCTCCATATTATGTGTCCAACTCTACCCTTCATCACGACTTCAATATTCCATTAGACAGCTCAAAATCTGAACTCCACCCGCTTCAACCTCTTCCATAGTAAACTTTAATTTCATCCTAATCCACATGCCCAATCCCTGACATCGGACTCCAATCCTTACTATCCTCTCCAACGACTTAAACGGAAATGGCCTAGCAACCTCCAGGGCCTTAATGCCTAAACTTATAAGGAGTGGGGTCGATGGGCCCTTTTCCCTGCACAATGATGTTCACTTATTTATGTTATTGTTATTTTAAATTTTTTTTTATTATAATTTATTTACAGATTTATTCCATTGTAATTTCTCTACGTCATGTCATCAAATTCCAAAATTTTTATAACAGAATGTGTAATAAATAAAGATTTGTTATTGAAAATATACAACAACAAAAACAAACAAACATACAAACACACAATAACACATTCAATTTGCATAATGGAAAAATAATAAGATAATCAATTTTTTTAAGGCTATTTATCAATTTACGGTAATTTATATTCAATTTATCACATAATTGAATCTTGAATATGTAATTATTATANTAACTCTCATACCTTCTATTCTCCGTCTTCATTGGTTTCTGCAAACCATCTTCTGTCGGCGAGCGCTTTCGGACATTGTCCATCTTCTGGCCGAATACATGGCCGAAGATGGTTTGCAAAAACCAATGAAGACGGAGAATAGAAGGTATGAGAGTTCTATATTCATTGGTGGTAGAAATAACCCCTTAGATAATTTAAATAGATTAATGTTAAGGAAGGAACTAAATTCTTTCTCAAATACACTGCCTGCTCTAAAGGTATCTAAATATTTACAAATTTAATCAGCTCACCTGTAGGAGTATCTTTAGTTCAGTTTTTAGCCACGCACAGCAATAAATCAGCTGATCACATACTGAATCTGGGAGCACACCTACCGAGTCACCGCACTTCATAATCGAAAATAGACTGCTGTATGTATACCAAGAGCCCCTGAAAGTTTCTAAAGCTAGGGATGTGCGTAAAAGAAAATCCTCTCTAAAAGTTGCAGAAGTTCCGAAACTCGGGAACATTTCATTTAAGTGGACCGAGGTGGTTCGAGGACGAGGTATCCTTCCTGTTGCTAAGCCCTAGAGTTTTTAAATTGCCATTTTTATGAAAATTTCTTAAAATTATTTCAAAAAGTAGTTTTTTTTAGTCCTGAAGGACTCTGAACACTCATTCCTAAGTACAATAAAATTTACAAGCTAGTTATGTTTCAGCCTTGGATTTATATATATATATATATACACACAAAGATAAAAACTTCTGGCTTTGTTAGTTTGTTTCTGCAAGCAGATTATTTCCATCGCTCTCAGAATTTTGCTTAATTCATAATGTATTACGTCCAAATTACCATATAGCTTAAACATCCAAAACGTTTACAGCTAGTGTAAATAAAAAACACAAAATATTATTGGGTATTACTTTTTTTTTAGAATATATTTAGGCATAAACACAAAATTGTAAAAATAAACACACACACACACACAATATTGATACGATAATACATTAAAATTGTATTAGTTCGAATGTATAGTATCCTCAATAAAATTTCGGGTTTACAATAACTCTCCTCTTTTTATCTTTTTTAATGCCTAACAAATGCTATATTTTTTCCATTTAAAGATTATACTGATGTCTGTTAAGTTTTATAATTCATATACATAGTCTAAATATTTTAATTTAAATAGTGAAATTAAAACAAACAAGTAAATTCATAATGAAAGAAATTAGATTAGGATGGGGAATGCTTTTTTGAAATATGCAAATAGAATAAGTACTCTCCCCCCTTCGTACTCTCGCTGTGCCTTGGGGCGTTTGTGAAAATTCACTACTAACAATTGTTGACTAAGGTTCAAGAGAGTGGAATAAACCTAAGTGAAGGGTTGAGCAGGGCTGCAATCCTGAGATAAGGGAGNAATAACTGTAAAATTACTCATACCGCGTTATAAATAGGCACTCACAGCTCACAATAGAATACGATACGACCAATCTGGACCTACGGTGCAGAACTGTGGGGTGCCGCTAAGCCTTCCAATATCCAACGAATACAATCCTTTCAGTCCACATTTCTCAGAATAATTGCTAACGCTCCATATTATGTATATATCCAACTCTACCCTTCATCACAGCTTGAATATTCCTTTCGTCCAAGACTTCATCTCCGCCTGCTTCAAGCTCTTCCATAGTAAACTTCAATTTCATCCTGGTCTACATGCCCAATACCTGTCGTCAAACTCTAATCCTTACAATCATCCCCCGCGACTGAAATGATTTCCTCGCGACCTCCTGGGCCTTAATGCCTAAACTCATTAGGAATAGGGACGATGAGCCCCTTCTCCCTGCACAGAGATGTTCAATTATTTAATTTATTGTTAATTTTGACATTTTTCATTTTTATTTAATATTTTCAGCTTGATTTTTCAAGCTAGTCACCATTTATGTATAAATTTATTTCCCTGATTTCATTAATTTTATCATTACTACACTATGTTTCAACAGTTTTTAATTATGGTTTAGGACAAAATCTATATTTATGGGGGTGTGAAGGCTGGGGGCATCGTCTGCAATGAACTCTGGGCATTTGATGTCAGTGCTAAATCATGGGAAAATATTACTGTAAGAGCTGAGCCTTGTAACTCAAGCTCATTATGTGGTAAGTAAATATTGGAGTTACTTAATCACTTTTCTTTTCTTGTTTTTCTTTTTCTTGTCTTTTTTAATGGTTTTTTCTTTAAAACACATTTTTTTAAAGTGTGTGTGTGTGCATGCGCGCGCATTGTTGTAAGTGTGTATGGATTACTTAATTGTTCTTCCTTGAAATGATTAGTACCTTTCTTTTCTTTTTCAGAGCAGAACTCTGGACCTTAAGTTATGCAAAAAA
>KZ810638.1:14532-27582 GCA_000696205.2 Oncopeltus fasciatus
GAGAGAGAGAGAGCGGGAAAAACTCGCGTGGTGTACAACCCACGGAGCGGAAACAGACTTGCGTGGGGTAAAAACAAAAACGGTTTTAATCGTCCGGCGCGGCTCGTTAGCCGATAATGCGACACGGAAACACATATGCCGGAATCAGCGGCGGCAGATCTCGCCAGCCCGATAACAGGGAGATACCATCATGAGAACTACCGAGCTGCTCTGTCAGCGCCCCTGACGGCGAGAGTGAGCAACATGCCCGGCCAGCTGCAACCCTCTCATCTCCTCTCTTTACCCGAAATTCGCTAGGCTCTTCAAGTCAGTATCATGGCTCTCGGGGGAATTGCCTAACAAACACAAAGAAAAATAAGTAAATTCAGTGCTATTAAGACACATGGAGTACGTAATAGCAAGTATCATTGACAAGAAATTTTGTTATCAATAAAGTACGCTTGTAAATAAAGTTTATATGTGTTGGTGCATTTGAAGTAGCTTAATTTTAAATACAAATTTTCATGTATAACCTATAGGGTTCTTTCCACCATTTTTAGGGTTAACCTGTTCCCGAGACTTGATTAAAAATTACTCTGAAGCACCAAACGCCATTTTTATGTAAATAAACGCAACATAACGAAGTACGAACAATCGATATTTAATCAAATAATTATGTATGAATCCGTCGTCATTGGCTGTCTTGTGTCTCCTAATTTCTTGTCTTGCGCGGCCATATTTTCAGGCAATATCTGATTGAAGATTTTTCACGCCTGTAATCTAAGTATAAATAACAAAATAGATATAATTAAAACACTCAGTTAAATAACAAAGTAATGCTACTCAGTTGCTTATCATATCTTTATTTAACTTGAAATTCATAAAAGCCTTATAAGGTTTCTTACTCTCCATGCAGGTAGTAGTTAATAAATTATGGGTGATAAGTCGCTATCCTGTATAGGCGTCAACTTAATCTCTGATAGTGTGTGTGGCTGTCACTCCACAAACTTTGACTGGAGTAGACAGCAGGCAATTTATCTGTCTACCGGAAGAAAGCCTGGAGTAGCCGAGTGCTTCTGTGTCGTTTTGTATTCTTTAATTGAGGGAATCCGGTATCAGCGCGGCGGCCCTTGTAGCCCACTGATAAGGGCGAAGGGGTCCCGCCCACTGCCGACGACAGGAGAGCGTGCGGGGGCTCTGACGGGGGGAGAGGGGGACGATAAATAAAAAGGCCGAACTGCCGGTGGTCCGTCGCCTATGACGACACAATCTCCTCCAAGAGATAAGTAAGTGGTTTGCTCTGTATCTACCTCGCTGGCGCCTAATGAGAGACGCCCGCCCCACAGATCGATCACGATTAATTCACCTACACTGGGCCCGGCCTTACGCTAAACTGCTCCCAGCCACTGGATTACCCACTTTCTTGACTTTTCACTGAACCAAAATTAAATGGCCTAAAATGTACAAAACCAGCTATAGTTCATGGCAACGTATTTAATGCAGTTTTGCGTTCAACAATGCTCTTATCACCACGAGTGGTCATTAAATTTCATATTGACTCCCTAAGATAAGAAAAAAAGACACAAACAGTGTGTGTAATTACAGACACACCGTCGTAATTACATACACACACACACACATACATTCATATATATATTCATATATATCTATATGTATATTTATTCCTATAATTCTAAATATGAAATTTATAGCCAAATTAGAAACCAGGTAGCAATTAACTCAAATTTGAACCAATACTATTATTTCTCCCAGACATGTTTGACCTTTCGGTCCAATAAAATGCATGAAGAAATAAAAGTGATGGTTCAAATTCGAATTAATTGCAACCTGGTTCCTAATTCCTCTTGCTAATTAAATGAAGCTATTAATATTCGTAACGTCACGATTATTTAAAAGTTTTTAAACTTATTCACTAATCATTTAATGTACAGAAAATTAAATTCAAAATTTAGGATATATAGCTGAGGAAAAAGAAGAAAATAAATCTTTCACTTGGCACTTTATCAAATATTGATGTGTAATTTTGGCGCCTTCTCTCCCCAATTACAATAATGTTAAAGACTAGGGAAACATGTGATGGGAGGACCAGACCTGTACGCGAAAGGGTCAATTGAAGAATGCCACCTGCTTTCTATCTCCAGAGGAGAATTTAGCCCTAAAATTAGGGCTAGTTAGAAATCACTATTAGATTTTTCTAGGCCTGTCTCGTTCTTTCCATGAAGTTATAAAAGCAGCTCGCCAGCGGCCCCCCCAATGAGAGTTAACTCTCAGCCAGTGTCAGGTAACTTATCAGATCGTGCGTTTTAAAGTGTCGGGCTACTCCTAGCCTTGACTAGTGACAATAATTAGCAAGTTGTCTTGAGAACTCTTTGTTAATAAACATATTTAAATTATTTGTACACATCTGTTAATTAGCTGTAAATAATTTCTATTTCTATTCATAAAATTATATAAATATAATTNCAGGTATTAAAAGCAGACAATCACGGTTGTCTAAATTTGACAGGGTGGGTCTCCAACCAGACAGTACTTTTATCGACCAAAGGGAAGTAGAGAAATATTTAATTAAGCCTGTAAACCAATTCTTTAGAAGGTTGGACTTGTCAAGGACGAAGAATAATCCGCTCTTAGAGTTTGAGAGTCACCGAAACATTGCTGCTACTGAATTATGTAAATATTTATAAAGAAAAATTAAATAAAGTAAATGACGAGAGTCGACAAATAGCTTGACAATGTCAGCTCCTTCGAGTGTAAGAAGAAGTTCTTGTCTTTCTCGTAGGTTAGGCTCTCGCTAGTGTAGAGGGAATTGAATGAGATATCTAGCGCGTCCTGGTAGCACAACTGGTAAGTGCACCGGCCCGGTTAGCAGGAGATCCAGGTTCGTTTCCTGGCTGGGACAGATAGATTTTTTTATTCTATCCCTTCTCATTAATTGTTTAAAATTTACGTGGGATAAAACACCACAACCAAATAAAATATTTATTGATAATCAATATTTTATATTAAGAATGACCATGATAATGACATTTCTTATTATTGTACATCATAATTAATAATTAAATTTGTTATTATATAGAAAGCGTACTCTCCGAGTAAGCACAGACTTACTGACGGCAGCCATATCAAAGTGCAAACATATATATTAATTATGACCAGACTCCTTTTATTTCTCATGAATTAAAAGATAAATTCTATTTATTTCTTACCGCCACCGCCTGCAGTCTAATTTTAAAAGGAGATAAGGGGGTCGATGCATTACCAAGGAATGAATATCGGCGTGCTCCAGGTGCATAATTTTGTGCGATAAAGCTGCGAAAGCAATGCCCTCCCTTATCGTGTTTTAGATTTAAGGAGGCGGCAGCGGGGGAAATACACAAATGGAATTTATTTCTTCGCGATCTTCTAATGGTTTCTCTTTTCTTGGCTGGAAATTTCTATACAACCACTTAGGAAAGTATCTGGGGGGTGATCGCGCTCTTCTAAACGCTCACTTTTATTCTGAAGAGCCTACTTATTTTTCGATATATGCCCATCTCGTGTGGGATTTGAACCCGCAATTTCAGGATGTTACTCGAATCCCTCGGCTTATGCAGGTACCTCGCCTCTCGCATTTTAACTCTCTACTCCCAATAGTTTATAAGACATAAATTGGTTAGAATTGTAAATAGAAGCTATTAAAACATTTATATTTTCAATGTATTTAAATATTGCAATTTTGATAATTGGATTTAAAACCACTTTTTTAACTAGAATAGTTTCTTTTATTCACACCCTTATTCTCCTTGTATGAATGCAACTATAAATTTTACATCATTACATTAAACTTATAATTCTGTAAACTAAGCTGATTTCTTTTGTTTATAGATGGGAATACGAATTAATTACTAAAATGATTTAACTAGTCAGATGTCAACCATTTCCATTTGGCCCATGAGTCACCAGAAATAAAGGGGTGCTGAATTCTCTAATTTATATTTTTAAATACCTTTCTTAATCTGTCCTGTTTTTAAAACTTATGTTCTTTTTATACGATTTTATTTTAAATTTTAACGTTCTCTTACAAGCGTCGTTTCATGAAATTAATCTCCTATAATTTTTTTCATAATTTTTTTTTTTTTAAGTTTTGGATGTACATAACATTCTTTACTCCCCGAATTTCAATAAAAATTCCCTCTCAGATTAAAATAGAATGGGTGGACTACTTTTTGACGAACTCTCTAAGTACGGTCAGGCGTTATGGCTAGCTGTGCATGGCAGAATTTAGATACAGTAGTAGTGTTTTACGTTTTAATACTGACATGTTTCGAGGGGCATGCCTGAACAAGATTTCCTTGATTATGCTATTGGGCTGTAGTAATTACTAGGTGTTCTAGGTGCATAAGTCATTATGCTCTAGGTGCATCTAGGTGTTCTTTCTTTTCTCTACACTTAGGGGAGATTAATGCGTTCCTTAACCTGAATAAGGAATCAATAATTGCAACAATGTAAGGCTATATGCTATGAAAAAACATCTGACTGTTGTCTATGGGTATTTTCCTCTCGGTTGTTTTAGTAGAACTTAATCGGCAAAAGGTGTAAGAACTCGTTTACAATATTTCAAGCATTAAAAAATATATTTTCAGAAAGCTGCTCACTACCATTGTCTTTACGTTTGGACACATTTAGTAACAAAGAGCCCTTTATTAAGGCGGATCGGACGTCCATTATTCGGAGAGAAAGTCCTGTTTACATTGATGAAGAGAAGGAAGAACGGCCACAAACGGAGCTACAACGCATATATAGCGCGAAGGCCTAAGGACCTAAAGGCCTTTGTCCGAAGTAAATGAGACGGTTCGGACTTAGGTGCGCTAAAGGACACACAAAAGAAAGGGCGGGAGAGGTCCTTCCGGACTAAGGTAGGAAGGAGCACTCGAGAACAAAGTCCTTCCTGCTCGTGTGCAGATATTAAAACAGGTCCTTAGTCTTTCGCATTGTCCTGAGGATGGTAATTACCCCNAGAGAGGATTCAAAATAGAAATTATTTTAGGTCGTTTCAATAACATTCAAACACGTTAATTCACACACACGGTAATATGACTTGTCGCAGGAGAGGTTCCTGCCTCCTTCACACAACACGAACACTTAGTATTTCGAAGTCTCCGTAACATCTTGTGTTGATCTATGCCTTACCACCGTAACTTTACGGACACGTGTAAATGTCCACAGGATTGTTCTGTCCAGATCAAACCGCACTGAGTAGAATGTGTGTCCTGTTTCGCTTGCAGAGGTCTAACATCGCGGCATTGCAATGATTGGTAAGTATGTTACAAGTGATAAGTATGTTTTTAGGATCTAACGGAATTTAAAAAAATATTTATTAAAAAATTTTGAATATCAGATAAACTCTTCATTTTGGCAGATTCGTACCAGTCTTATTTACTAAACATAAAAAAGTATGTTTTTGAGTCATTTTATAGGTTCAGATTATAGAAATTTTATTTTTATTCATGAAGAGAGGATTGTCAGATATTCTTCAGTTACCAAGATGGAATTTGCTTATGAAAGAGGGAGAATTACGTTCACTAAAGTTTTGCTAGAGATTTTTAAAAATAAACTACAAAAAATATTAATTTACTAAAAGAGCTTTTAAGAAGCTTAATCGGACGTTATTTTCTTATAAATGCATGATATGCAGGAATAAAACAAATGTTCACCAATACATTCTATAAAACAGTAAAGCTTATTGGTTGAAGTTACTTGAAACCTACACTTAAACCTTAAAGACAGGTAAATAATCCAGAGGGTTACTATCACTACCAATGAATATAGAACTATCATACTCTTTGAGTTGAATACAGACAGTGACAGTGAACACATGTATTCGGCCACGAAGATGGACAACGTCCGAAAGCGCTCGCCAACAGAAGATGGTTTGCAGGAACCAATGAAGACATAGAAGGCAGGATAATAGAAGGTATGATACTTAATAAAGTCAATTGATATAAATTTAAATGAGGTAAAACTTACACTGTTTGAATATTTATAGAAACATATTACAATTAATAATGACAATTGCATTACCATATACAATTTTGCCAAAAAAACATAACAACAAAAAACAACGGTATTTCTTCGACGAGTTCAATTAAATATTTAAATTTTTAATACATTACTATTTTCAATTACATACAATTTAACTCGGCAATTCATTGAAAAAAAAATTATTCATGAACAGTCAAAATTGGTTAGCTTTATCTGAAATTCATTGTTTTAAATTATATTAAATCTCCCTTCGCTAGACGTATTATCTTCATTTAGTAATCATAATCCATAAATCGCGAGACGTAATAATAAAATATTAATTCAAAGATATGTGTACTCGGGAAAAATTATACATTAAGAGAGTTGGGATATATTCAAATTTGAAACATAAATATTTAGTAAAACCATGCTTAAAAATTCGCTTATTTCTTTGAAGTCCCGAGTAATAGATTATTTTTATGTACGTCTTTCATGTGGTAGTCAATTGAGAGATACGATAGCCTCGTAGACAAAATAAATAACAGGCTCACAGACGTACCATTAGAACTGTTTAGTGAATGACAGAGAATAAATATCAGAAGCTCTTCTCATTCATGCTTTCTCTTGACTTCTCTCTCTCTCTCTCTGATTAGCAGAAACACGCATTCACTACATCTCAGACTCTCTCTCTCTCTCGCCCATGCCCACACCATTTCAGCTCCACTCCACATCCAGCTCTGTCCTCCGAGAGAAGTAGGTCCGTGCTGTCGACACATAAATCAGCCGGTCCCCCCGAGCGCCGGGACGACGAGATACCGACACAAAAAGACGAGAGTGGTTCCTCCTCCAGCGAGGTCCGCCCCGCAGGAAATAGTAAATCCAGATATCTCTTTGTCTTTGATTTACGGTAATGGCTGCGCCTGGGCTACCGGGCCGGGCTCACGTGCGCCCACCTTTTTGGGGGGTCCTTGTACGCACTCCCGACATTATTACGTCACTCAGAGGATATCTTCCTCCCCTTTGCGAGGACTTTGTCCACTGACATTTGTGGACTCATGTGTGTAAATACTTGGATAATAATCTTGTGTAAGGGGCGCCGGGATAGCTCAAGGGATCCGTTCGGGTCTCACAATTCTGGCGCTGCGGGTTCGAATCCCACCCTAGGCAATCTTTTATTTACAATTAAAAGCTTGTCCTGAGCTATGGTCGTTTAGAATGGGAGGGCAACCTGAAGATAGCCCTTTCCTCCATGACCCTTCCTGAATGGAAGGCTAACACTTAAATAAAAAAAAAATCTTGTGTAAGAATAGTTTAATGGAAGATCATCTATACAGACTGAATAAACAGGTATCCAGGAGACGAAATCTTCTTTGCAAGGCGGTAAAAAATGCTATTAGCAAGTTCAATCACATTAATTATTTAAACTAATATGTTAATTACACATTGATTATATATTTGCTTTCACAATTGCTTTTAACAATTAAAATTTCAGTGTGTTAGTTTCCTATCTTGCTGATGACACCTTTTACATGGATTTAAATGTTTTTATTGCTAAGGCGCAAAGGACAATAATCACGATGTTGCTTTAGCATGAAGTACCATTAAATATGTTTATAAATTAATGTTTGTGACAAATTTTATCGTACTATATCTATCCCCATAAGAATTGTTTTTAAAATGAAGGGTACTGTAAAAAAATGATCGTTTTTCAACTAAACATTTGTATTATTATTTCTTGGATTTAAAATACTATTTATACACAAAGTGTATTCTATTGTTATCTACCGTCATTAGCCATCTGCTAGCCAATTGCTCGCTCCCACGCTGATAGCATTCCTTAGCATGGCTGTCGAAGAACTCCAGGACCACAATTTCAACTTACGGCATGTTATCAAAATTTTTCCCTTAAAGAAAATAACCATTTTACCTTACCGTTTGCCATTTTATAGCCATGCTACTCATGGTACAAGACTTACTGTCTTGTGTGTCCTATTCCTTATATCACTATTGATATCTGATCACTTCTCTTATTGATTCTAATATCACTTCTCTCTTACGGTCAGTTGATTGCCTGAAATATGAAGAAAGAGGAAGAAATATAACTTAAATGGGACTCTAGAAGAAATTTTATTGAATGACGATAAAGTCATCGACTCTGTAATGAACTTTCTGAAAGAGGGCATGCTATTAAATTTTATCTAGATGCATTTTCATGTGCTTCTTTTTCATTCTCCCTCAACTGTTTCTTTCTTATAAATTTCATAGTTTCCAAACACAAAGATATTAATATGTCCATCCTCACAATAAATATTCGCATTAACAATTCATTATACCTCACCATGACCTATTGCTAAGAAATTCTTCTTCTTGAAAATATTTCCCTGGCGTTCATGGCCAAAGGTTGACACGTGATTAAAAAAAAAAAAAATCACGGATCGAAACAAGTAATCTGAGGAAGGAGTTCGAACTGATGAAGTTATTTTCATGTTTCAGAAGAAGTTATTTTTCGGGGCCTCATTTTTTTATGTCTTCAGATTATATGGCAAGGACAACGTGTATAACCTAATTTTCTTAGAGAATTTAAAATGTATAAAATATATCTATAAATAATTTTCGATTTGACTAAGAGTTCAAAGAGACAAGCCATTAAATCGCGCTATTCCTTCTTGTTTTGAGGCATTACCGAAAAAGAGTTGAATGACACATGAGGAACTGGTGGTTTTACTGCAGTTGGAGAGAGAGAGAGAGCGGGAAAAACTCGCGTGGTGTACAACCCACGGAGCGGAAACAGACTTGCGTGGGGTAAAAACAAAAACGGTTTTAATCGTCCGGCGCGGCTCGTTAGCCGATAATGCGACACGGAAACACATATGCCGGAATCAGCGGCGGNTTGTATAGTATATGTTACTGTTACGTTGAAAGAGCAAAAAAGGTCAAACGGCTAAATCTAAATTCGAAGTCACATATAAATCGTTGATGACACATCCTTGAGGGTTATTACCCCCCCTTCCTCATCTAGTGATATCTCTCAAATTTTTCAATAACTTACATATACTTATATATAAATTTGAATGTACACTATTGCCTTGAGAATCAGCATGTATTATTCATATGACATAATTAAGTATCTATTGAATCATGGATTACTTTTATGGTTTATGCAGTACCCGAGAGGATGTCTTCTTTCTAATCTCTATGATTAAACATCTCTAAGAGAAAGATACATTCTTTTTCGTCTAGGGTTGTATACTTTGCTATACACAGCTGGATACAAATTGCTTTACACATTGATATTACCAAACTTTATTTTTTTAAATCTGTTTTTTTTTTCACTGGAATTTAAAGCAATATAAATTTTTATTTTTTCAACTGCTAACAGAATGACATTCTTCAAGAACGAAAGAGCTGTGTGGAAGGTACTATATGTTGGATACAACACAACATACATTCATGTTGGATACAACACAACGCACCATGTTCATGGTGTATTAAGTGGCAGTCCCCCAAAGTCAGGGTAAACAGTGAAGCGTTAATTCTATCTTGGACATGGGAACGCCCTAACAAGTTGGCCCGTCTCATTAATCTGACAGTGATATGTGCCATCAGCTACCGTCTGGAGCTTCCTCACCTCTCTGCCACCACTTGGTCGTCCATTAGCGGGATTCCTCACAAGTTCTCTTGGCTACTGAATTCCATCAGTGAGTTTCTGTTTGGCTGTCACTCTGTGGCTGTTTGGCAATGAGCCTGCCGTTTCGGAACTTCGTGTCTTCTGGCGATTATTTTTACGGACTTGTCGCATACTACGCCGAATACTTCGGGTGGATTGGCTCCAAGTGCTGTAACATTGAGATCTTGAAGTCTAGCCTCAACTGAAGCCAGGCATCTACTAACTTCAGATGATAGTAATATATATATAAAAAAAATTATATTTGTTGTCGGCTAACCACTAACTGAACTCTTCCAAGCACATCTATATTCCCCATAATAATTTGATGTGTTTGTCAGTGTTCGGTTATTGGTTAGCCATATAATGTAATTTTTTTAATCGTCTGAACCGGGGAGCCAGCGTAGCTCTTGAAATCTGTTCTGGAGGGTTCAAATACCGGCCAGGGCAAGATTTTATCGGTAAAAAAAAGCTTGTCCTGAACCTTGGATGTTTAGAATGGGGTTGCAACCTGTAGAAAGCCCCTCCCTTCATCACCCTAAGAGGTTGTATGGAAGGCTAACACTATAAATGTCATCTGAACCCATAAGATATTGATGGGTTTCTCAAGTGTGTGTTGCATAAAATCAATCTACGAACTTGTGGAATTGATAAATTGTCATATGACTTACAGTCACACAAAAATTGTTGAACAATTAATGAGAGGGAATAGAATAAAAAAATCTATCTGTCCCAGCCAGGAACCAGCTAGTGTAGAGGGAATTTAATGAGATATCTAGCGCGTCCTGGTAGCATAACTGGTAAGTGCACCGGCCCGGATATTAGGAGATCCAGGTTTTTTTCCTGGCTGGGACAGATAGATTTTTTTATTCTATTCCCCCTCATTAATTGTTTAAAATTTACGTGGGATAAAAAACCACAACCAAATTAAATATTTATAAAGAAAAGTTGTTGAAGTGCCACCGCGTAAGTTAAATATTTAAAATTTAAAATGACCTCGACTTATCGAAAAAATCTGCACTTACACAGCAACTCCCTAAGAAAATTAAAATAGCAATTCAAATTGATCAAAACTGGCTCAATAATAAACCACAACTTTGTGGGTGATAATGACTTAATTATATAATAGCCAATCTATTCGAATACTGGTAATAAGTATGGATAAATCTTATTTTTGTATTTAAACATAAAATTAGGACAAGCAATAATTATAACAAAGAAAAAAAATACTAAAAAAAAAAGTATTGCTCTAACAGTGGTATACTATTTACTTAAACGTTAGTACCCTCGATATTGTTTTTATAATTATTGTAAAACATTTTTTAATAATGAGAAAAATATTTTTTTACAGGAGTAACAATTAATCCTAGACAATATCTTCCATTACCTTTATTTTTCTTTTGAGAGCAACTTATTAGGAAACGTATCTGTAAGATTCAACCAACAAATGTATTTCAAATACATTTTTAATTTATTTATGCCAGAGAAGACATGATTTAGGGTTGAGCTTTTTTTTATTTGATTCAATTTTGATTTTATTTGATATGAGTTCAAAATTACGTTGGGTTCGGTTAAAATGCGACTAAAAAAATACGACCTTCTTAATACGAATTCGTATTTTTTTTTAAATTTTCTTCTATCTTTACGATAACATTCTGAGGTATTTCAGGGCAGTTAACAAGTTGACAATATAATGAAGATATAAGAAATAAACCAAATAATAATTATACCAGAGAAAATAAATTAGTGGAGAATATATAAATGAACACGTAAAAATGTAATGGAAATAGATTATATANTATGGAGAAATTATTATTTTAATTTTGAAGGATTTTCGTTGTCTGCTTTATTTGTTCGGAACAGTTGGCTGGTTTAATCTCGCAAAATTACTTGTATGTTCTCCATTACTGGAGATTCGCAATAGGAGGAAATAACATTACAATTCCAGTATTTACAGAAAGGTTTGTAAACACAGGAATGATTCCCATGTGAGACCATATAATTCTCTGTTCTCACAAGAGAGTAAAGAAACACTTTATAAAACAGGAAAGATTCGACTGTTAAGAAAGCGGCTTTATTCGCTTTCTCACCAGAGCCTGTCTTGGTAAACTTACATTATTATAGTCCTTGTAATATTTCATAATTAATATTTTTTTTGTTCGTTACCTGGGATTCCATCTTGACTCACGACACACTTGGGGTGAACATACTAAACTTAAAAGACAAGAACTCAATTGGCGATATGGACATATACAGACTCGTGAACAAGAACTCCAGCCTTACGACAGAAAACCAACTGACGATCTACAAGACTTTATAGCGACCAATCTGGTACCTCCTTAGCAGTCCGCCTCCTTAGCAATCCTCCTTAGCAGTCCCTTAGCAGTAATCCTCCTTAGCAATCCTCCTTAGCAGTCCTTAGCAGTAATCCTCCTTAGCACTCCTTAGCATCCTCCTTAGCAATTCTCCTTAGCATCCTCCTCCTTAGCAATCCTCCTTAGCAGTCCTTAGCAATCCTCCTTAGCAATCCTCCTTAGCAATCCTCCTTAGCAATCCTCCTTAGCAGTCCTTAGCAATCCTCCTTAGCAGTCCTCCTTAGCGATCCTCCTTAGCAGTCCTCCTTAGCAATTCTCCTTAGCAGTAATCCGCATTAGCAATCCTTCTTAGCAATCCTCCTTAGCAGTCCCTCCTAAGCAGACCAATCTGGGTAGTAATCTGGGGTACCGTCAAGCCTAACAACATCCAACAACTCCAGTCCTTTCAATCTAAAATCCTCAGAAAGAACACAAATGCTCCCTATTACGTATCCAATTCCTCTCTTCACCACGATTTTAATATCCCATTTGTTGGAGACCTCATTTCTTCCCGCTTCATCCTTTTCCACAATAATCTTCCATACCATCTATTAGTATAGACCTTGTCTTCCAACCCTACAATCCTCCCCGTCGACTCAAAAGAAGATGGTCCTGCGACCTTCTGGGGACATAATCTGTAAATAATTTGAGAGTGATGTCATTGATCATCTTCCCTTCCCATGCGATTGTCAGTGAATGTTATTTTTATTTTGTTCTTTATTTTTTTCATTTATTGCAATCAAATTAAAACTTTTTTTATTTTTTATTTCAGTCTATTTATTTGCTTTGCAGGATTTACGAGACACTCGAGAGACCGTATGATATCAGTGGGATATCAATATGATACCTATTGTCTTAGACATTTGAAAGTGAAAAACATTTTGAAATAATTTACACACACACCTAAGTTAATGTGTATAGACACCCTAATAAATGTAATTTAATGTGTCACCCTAATTACATATTCAAAACAATTTGTTTTTCATAAAATCTAATTGGCATAAAATATAGTATTCCAACGTTGAAGTTTTA
>KZ810641.1:7090-20447 GCA_000696205.2 Oncopeltus fasciatus
CAGTTGAATACAGACCGTGACAGTGAACGTATGTATTCGGCCAGAAGATGGACAATGTCCGAAAGCGCTCGCCAACAGAAGATGGTTTGCAGAAACCAATGAAGACGGAGAATAGAAGGTATGAGAGTTCTATATTCATTGGTGGTAGAAATAACCCTTTAGATCATTTAAAATAAAGTAAGCTTGTTTTACAGTCAACCTGCGGTTAGTTCCTACATGGCAAAATAATGTCATATCATACTTTTTATCGTATCTGCCCTAAAAATATATAAATAGATTCAGAATTATTTCGTCATAAACTGAGGTCGAAAAAAAAGTTTAATGAATTAATCAAAGTTAAAGCAGTTTACAATATTTTTATTGAAAAATATCTTTGAGGCGCATGATCAACTTTTATTTATCTTGTTTCACTTGGTTTTTTCACTCTTCTGCGGAATTTAATGCACTTTAATTTTTATCTCTTCCTTGGGGTGCTATGAAAGTCTATATAAGATGGGTTTTCTACACTCCTATTGCAGGACTCACCAATCTAAGGAGCTAAACCTCTGCTCTTGTGGAGTTGTTACTCTAAAGAAACATTAGCTCAAAGCCTACACAAATAGGGCCGCTAGGGTAGCTCATGGAATCCGTTCGGGTCTCACAATCCTGACACTGCGGGTTCAAATCCCGCCCTGGGCAAGCTTTTATTTATTAGGAATAGCTTTTCCTGAGCCATGGATGTTTAGAACGAATTGGCAACCTGTAGATAGCCCCTCTCTCCATGATCCTAAGTGGTTGAATGGGAGACTTACACTTAAATAATAATTTAAAAAAAGCCTCCAAAAGCTATGCACTCTCATATCATGCCATTCACAAATCTAAGCTATGACTTGGTTCTTGGTAGGATAATAACTCCTTTTGCCACTCCTAAGTATTTACAATCATATTGACTACTAGATCCACATTAAATTTTTTTTTAACACTATGAGAACCTGTTTCCAGGACAAGTTATCCTGCTTAAGAAGCCAGATAAGTTAAACCAGATTTTTATTAAATTGACCTAAAGAAAAATAAGCTATATCCGAGCTGTCCTAATAATAATGAAAGG
Source organism: Oncopeltus fasciatus (assembly GCA_000696205.2). Classification (NCBI taxonomy): domain Eukaryota; kingdom Metazoa; phylum Arthropoda; class Insecta; order Hemiptera; family Lygaeidae; genus Oncopeltus; species Oncopeltus fasciatus. The sequence goes on from KZ810641.1 coordinate 8,178, forward strand.
CCACACCATTCATGAGCCGCAGGGTGTACACTCTTTAAGTCATTGGGTGAGCAACAATCTTTGCTAACGCAAGGTTAGATCTGAGTATCTAACCTTGCGTTAGCAATTTATGCTCAGATGACTCTACAATTTTCATATTATTACGTTGTATATATTACGAAAAACAATCTGACTTCATAAATAATATAAATTAACGGTAGAACAATAGAAATTCACTTAAACATTTATTTTTATAAATAACCAAAACAGTGCAGAGTTACATTACGTAAAACTAAATATTAAGCCTGCCATACCAAAAACATTGTTTTTCTAAAGTAATTTATAGGTTACTCCTCAGACCTATTGGTCCGATAGCGAACACATCCCTTTCTTTAGCAATTAAAAGCAACATGCCGAATTTCATATAACAAAAACAGAAAACTGTGGCCTAGTGGTATTGACATACAAACGCTTGCATATATCAATTTTAGTGACTTATTTTTGGAGACTAGTTAAAAGGGTTTGAGGAAATATCGAAAAACTTTCAATGTGTCTGTCAGGAGATCAATCTCAATAGCTACATTTCTGCGGAATTCGCTAAATGAAAATGTACATAAACAAAAATTGAATTCAGTCTATGTTGAACATCTTTTACAACAACGAATAGATAGAGAAATGATTGGTAAAAGGTAACATTTGAATTTTTTTTAAATATAGAGAGCCTGGAGAGAAGGCTTTTAGAAAGCATTCAATTTAAATATTGTGATGTTTAACACGAACAGACGTGCCCCATATTGACCCAGCCAGAAATAAAATATTACTTCCGACTATTCGCAGTGATAGACGTATGTCAGTTACCTAAAACAAAGATGGAATATCCAATATGATTGTTATACGTATTTTTGAATTCCCAGTACTCTCACTAACGTAAATATTGAAAAATTATATTAAAAATGTTTTAATCTTGAAGTTATTTAATTAAGAATAAAATAAAATTTTCCTCGTTCAAAAAGAATGTATTAAACATAGAAAGCGAAATTTTTTATCACTTTGTGTATGTAGTGTATTTTTGTCTCATGACATTGTAAGGTCCATTCTAGGTAAAAAGATATAATACTGACCTGAGCACATTCTATTCAATCTTGAAGAATCACCTCACTCATAAGGAACTAATCATATTTTCTCTAGTGCAACCAAATGCGAAAAAGTGATGATAATATAGCAATACTTGAAAAACGATTAGAATTATTCTACTATTGCTCATATTCATAAATGCTTCGTAATATATTTTAATATGCATTTTTTTTATAATATAGGGTATAAGAAATTCTGCAAACTAAGTAAAATTATTAGAACGATGGGCACTTCAAAATCGTTTATTTTAAAAGAAATTGGAGATACGACGAAAACCATGAAAGAAAAAAATATAATCAACACGTTTTTCAAGGATTTAAAACCTTACCTTAAGGGTTTAAGGTAAAAAGCCCTAAGGCGATTATCGTCCTCTTCAAGTTGTAATTATTTAAGTTTATTTAGTCCTAATTCAACCCCTTAGTGTCGTCTGATGTTAAACAAATTTAACTAGGTACTTCTTAGGGAAAAGTGCAATCTAAGTACAAATTTTATGTAAATATTTCAGTATGCAATTTTACTACAGTATGTTATTTATTGAAAAAACGTTTGAGAAGAAAATAACTAGCCTACTATAGGGAAATTACAAAATAAATAGAAATTACAATTGCTTAGATATCCGCCAACAAAACCATCAATTTATTGGTTAACCGTTGGAAATATAATGAAAAAAATGAGGACAAAATAGCGCAAACCCCAGGTCGATATACGTTGGTTGTTAGTGCAACAGTAAAATTTAACCCTTTAAGGGTTGACAGATCAAACTCATATTAAATTAAGCGTTTTCTCGGCACAGTTAAAACTTAAATTCCAAACAATGAATGAAAGGGAATAGAATAAAAAATCTACTGTCCCAGCCAGGACTCGAACCTGCATCTCCTGCTTTCCGGGCCGGTATGCTTCCATTACACCACCGTTAGTGTTTTGGGAATTTAATGAGTTATCTAGCTCGTCCCGGGGGTGTAATAGAAGCATACCGGCCCGGAAAGTAGGAGATCCAGGTTCGAGTCCTGGCTGGGACAATAGATATTACTATTTTATGATTTTAGTTGGGGTTCGGTCAAGGTAAATCCAAAAAAATATACAAGTTTAAAAAAAGGTGTATTTTTTTAAAAGATTATCTGCCAACCTTTCGGCTTACATTGTAAGCCATCTTCAGGGCTATTCACATTTGCATGACTGGAACTTAGGGACAGGACGTCCTCTCTCATCTTCATGATAGACAGCCCTGAAGATGGCTTACAATGTAAGCCGAAAGGTTGGCAGATAATCTTTTAAAAAATACACCTTTTTTTAAATTTGGAAAAAAAAACTATTTTTTTAGTAGATTTTTTTATTCTATAGCCTCTCATTAATTGTTTAAAATTTACGTGGGATAATAAACCACAACTAAATTAATATTCTTAAATCCCAAAGTTCCCTAAAATTTATTTAGAATGATATCGCTTATTTTTGGCGAAGACCAAACAAATTTTATTTTTTCCCGGATTAAAGTATTTCAAAACGCCACGGCATTTAATGATTTTGATTTTTCAGGACGATTGCAATAATTTATCTTTTAAGAAAATAAAGTAAAATTACTGGGACATTTAATTTCTTTTGGAAGAGTCCAAATTTCTAAATTTCGTTACTTTCTTAATCGCCTGACAAACAGCTGTAAAGTACCTAAAAATGATATATACAGCTTTAGCAATGTTATTAATTGAGCAGTTGTTTCTCAAAGACGACTCTAGGAGTATGTATTTTGGGAAGCACAAATAAAATATAGGATGCTAATAAATATGTCTTGTCTACAGTTTGCAAAACAGGATTTTTTTTTTTTTTTTTTTTAATGTTGTTAACTGCATAGCCATTCTCAGATCCTATAAAAAAAACATACTTGAAAGGAGAAAACACCCTGAGAGAAATTGAAATTTGTGTGGCGACCAATCACTAATCAAGAAATACTTGTAGTAATAAAGCCAGACGCATGGCAGTAATTTAATAGTGTTGCTTTACAGGGGTGAAGAGCTTTAGATGTTATCTGGAAAGGTAAATATTTATATAAATAACTTTGTACTTTAGTTGAGGAAGCACGCCAATTTCTACTCGCGGGTTTTTATATAAAGCAATATTACGCTGTTTACGTTAAAATTTTTGAAAAATAACATATTATTGCAATACTGAATATTTATATTTCCTCGCTTACATAAATTAATTTAGTAGAGAACAACAAGAGCTATCAGATAGACAACACATTAGTAGAGCTATAAGTTAATTTGAGAATCGTTTAGCTTAAGTTAAGGCTTTTATGACACATATGTAAGTTAATAATATTATATTATTATATCCGGATTTTGTCTACTTTTACTTCAAGTTACACTGTTCATAAATAAAAATAAGTTTAAAAAAATACGTTTTCATTGATAATTTAGCAAAAGTGGAATTTTATATTATTCATAGTGTATTAAATCTTTCCAAGTGTAGAGTAAAGCTGAGATAAAAGTTAATTCAACCAAGAAAAAAAATCGTGTCAAGGAGCAAAAATGGATAGCTTCAAGAAGACGAAGTAACTTGGCGCAACAGCAAAGAGAGCAAACCTATTTATGGACAGGTTAGACATGTAATTAGAAAACAACGTGAACAAAGAGGAGCGTCGTGTGTGTAATGTAAGTGTTAAATTTATTTTGTTTTTATTGAGCCAAAAACACAAAATAAATTAGTTCTATGGAAAACGTCAAAACAATCAACAGATAACTCCAGTCAAAAGTTGTAGGAATAAATTATAACAATAGTAACCAATTTCTGATATTGTTCCTAATATGTTGCTATGTTCTTATGTATGAGAAATTTTAAAAGAAAACTAATATTTACAAATTATTTTAACTATGGTACACTTGTTTATCTAATAAAGGAAGACATCCTGAGACGATCAAACAGACTTTTTTTTTCCCCTCATTACGTAATAATTTATTGAGCATTTCCTTCAATGGTAAATGAATTTTAAAGAAAATAAATCAAATGTGTATTTATTGAGAATGATTTCCGAGTGAGGATACAAAAGGACAGCTTCTCTGACATGAGAGTAGGAGAATATATACGAAGGGAGGATAAGGAGAGCGGTGCTCGTCAAGGACCCTCAGCCCTTCAAGGGCTATTAACTCGAGGGGTTTATTTAGGAATTTAAAGGGGGGCGAAGACTGAAAAAGCGGTTTAGTATGGATTTCTTGTTGAGCCTCCAGAGCTTTGGCACGCTTCCAGTGGGAAGACACTCCAGCCTTGTGCGGTGTTGCGAGAGCGGCCCCTCAAACCGTACGGATAACATTTCAGCCGTATTAACATATAAGATGATGCAGAGTCAAGAGGGATTTTCGGAGAAATTACTTGAGTTATAAACATTTGCAAGGTATAAATTGAAATGTTTCGCCAGGCTAGCTCAGGGGATCCGTACGGGTTTCCCAATCCTGACGCCGCGGGTTCAAATCCCGCCCAGGTCAATCTTTTATTTATAATATAGAAGCTTGTCGTGAGCCATGGGTGTTTAAAATGGGGTGGCAACCTGTAGATAGCCCCTCCCTCCAATGACCCTAAGTGGTTGAAAGGGGGGTAAACCCAGAAAAAAAAAAAAAAAAGGTATAAATCGAAATGTTCAAAAGGAGAGTTTGTTGACCGTAGATATTATTCTAAGATGATTTTAGTTGGGTTTCGGTCAAGGTAGAACCAAAAAACACAAATTTAAAAAATGTATTTTTTAATAAAAGCAGATAATAATATATAGGCAGATAATCCTTTATTAAAAAATACATTTTTTAAATTTGTGTTTTTTGGATCTACCTTGACCGAACCCCAACTAAAATCATCTTAGTATAAATCGAAATGTTTCTTGTTAAAGACAACACCCTGAGAAATTATGGAAAGATATAAACGAAATATAAGATATTATCTTTTACAGATATAAACAAATAGAATTCGGCAAAACTTAGAAAGGAAATGAGCTAAAAGGAGAATATTAGAAAGTAAGGGAAGTCACATACTAGGAAAGACAGTACCAAACAACTAGGAGGTTCAGCCTCTCCTCGTGCATTGGTCTTGGTCGACCTAGAGCCAGCCTCTATCATCAGACATTTACTTTTTTTTTCTTTTATTGCTCTAGGGGATAATAATGTTTAAATTTTTGCAAAAAAGTTTATTGTGAGCCAAAAATTACACTACAAAAAATTAAAATTAACCTCTAAAATCATTGAAAAAACATTTAGTTCAACACAAACGACATATATGATACAATTTTTGGTGCAAAATTACTTATCAAAATAATTTATTTATTTTGAAAATTTTTTGGTCTAGTGGATAGGGCCCACTGAAATCCTGAGCCGAAGGTCCTAGGATTATTATTCAGAGTAAACAGTTAGTTTTTTTTTTTTTCACTGCTTCTGTGTATAATTACCCAGATGATCCTGAGACACCAAGTACTAACTGGGTAACATTAAACAGTGAATGGAAAAAAATTAAGTGGCCAGAACGATGTCCTAACAACACCAACTTCTCAAGAGCGCCAATGATAGCGAAAAACACATCCTAGCTCATATATATATATATATATATAAAGAAAAAGAAATAGTGTCTCTAGCTATCATCTAATGACGATTATTAGTAAAATCTTTTTTTTTCCCCCTGTATACTATGCAAAAGACCAAGCGGTCAAAATAACGAAGAGGATGACGGCTGATGATAAGAACGGTCATAAGTAGCTGTGGAAGCCTTGAACAAGGTGAGTGCAGTCAAGGACAACTCGCTCTCCGCACCCCACTACACTGCATCTCCCAACGCTTATGCAACCCGTCGAAGACACGGCCGAAAACAAGAATGAACTTGCAAAGGAAAGTAAAGGAAACAGATTTCTTTAAATCAAACTCTTATTAGGCAACCTTTCAATCAGGTTCTACTTTGGCTTAAAGAATATATTTTAACAAAAAATAAATAGAGCACTTTTTATAAATGCATAGAGAATAAAATACTATCGATGCATCTGCCTTGTTACAAATAAGCACGTAAACATTTTTTTTTTTTTTTTACCTGAAAGAAATTAAGAATTATATTAACCCTGGAAGACATATTGAATTGACTTTGATCTTAGCCAAGAGGCTGAGAAGCGATGATCAAATTAAAGAATGAGATATTATAAATTTTTTATNTCCTGATTCCTGTCTTTTATTAACTAATTTATAGTAAACATATTAAGGGGTATTTATAGGGCGTAATAACCTAGAAGTTGATTGCCCTTCAATGATCTACTACTACTACTACATATTGTCTAACATATTGCCTGCCTCGGTGGTGCAGTGGTCAGAATACTTGCCCGGAAAGCAGGAGACCCAGGTTCGAGTCCCGGCTGAAGTAGTAAGACTACTTGTATATATTGTCTAACATTTTACAGATGATAGTTAAGAATGAAACTTAGAGGGATGTTCTCAATTTTTTTCTTCTTTTTTTTCTAAAATTGAGTAATATAAGAAATTGTGGAAACAAACTCAATAAACGATATCTCCCTTGCTGTAGGCATTAGGGGAAACGGTCAGAGAGAAAATATATTTAAAATTCTAATATTGCATATTCAAAAATTACTTATTTCTTGTCGCATTTTCACAAAAGCACGTATTAGGGAAGACAGTACCAATGAACTAGGAGGTTCTGCATCTCCTCGTGCATCTGTCTTGGTCGACCTAGAGCCAACCTCTGTCATCAGACATTTACTTTTTTTCTTTTCTTGCCTAATTCAGCTTAAAAGCTTTAGGTTTAAAACCTAAAATTAGCCATTCACTATTACTTACATACAATTTAATTAAATCAATTAATTTCGTTTAAAGACGCAAATAGATAAATGATAATAATGGGTGGGGTTGGAGAGCTATTGTTCTTTTCATACTCAAGATTACACTAGCGCGATACTAGTCATTCCTTAGAAAGGAGCACACTAACAACTTTCTGGTACAATACGTTACGACTACAGCGCACCCTGGTTGAGGACTTTTATAACTAATAGTTCAGACAAAGAACTGGTTGGGGTGGATATGGTAACGATATCAAGATCATTACTACTAGCCACCAAGGAATCAAGCACGGTGTCCTTGATCAACACACTGCACGGATATGGTTTAAAAAATTTAGCAGTGAGATAAGAACTAGCCAGAGTTTGGAGTGACGAAATATACTGTCAGTCACCATGTACTCTGCGTGGGAAAAGTTAAAAAGAGCAAAATAGCAGTTCGAAGGAATGTCACCAGCATGGGATCCAACAATTGATATGCAGATGGCTAATCACGGTATATAACTATAGACTATACTTTGTGTATTAATTATATCTTATATTTAATATATAATAATACAAATATTTGGAAAATAACGGAAGAAATTTGTAAAAATCATATAATTATGCCAATGGGTAGGTTTACTTGTGTGAAATCTGCTGAAATGCACTAAGTAACAGACAGTCCCCTCCGAGCAGGAAGACGAGTCAGGGGAGATATTGACCCATTCTGGCACACACCAATGCAATATGTAGCAGAGAGATGGAGCTGCTAGCAGTCGGCCAAATGTATGAAAGTCCTCTGCCCCCTCCCCCTGCTCTATCCTTGAAGCCCTTGGAGAATACTGATGTACTCATCAAAACGAGCTTCTGCCCTGACTTACAGAGAGCTAGGCTAGCAAGAGGGAGAGGAACAACATTACTTACAAAATACCAAAGGTTATATACGTATATTCAAATGTAAAGTCTGATCTTTATATTTTAAAGGCATTATTTAAATTCAGAACACCGAGCAAGATAGTGAAAATAAAGAAATGACCCTCGATTTCGTTTCTTGAGGATCAGTTATATTGTCAGCAGCGAAGTCTATATTAAGGTAGTATGTGTTTACTTTCCATCCCGATTTGTTTGTAAAATGGCTATTCTTGGTCCTACTAACCTGATAACTCAAGTAGATTTCTGTTATCATCCGTAACACAAAACTATTTTAATATCGGCAATTAACTTTTGCCATTTTTCTTTGAATCAAAACATTTCAGTTGTTAGAGATTACGAAATCAAATCTCGCACTGTCCTTAAAGTAAATTTCATAGGTAAGTAAAGTTGTAATTGCAGTGATTCTTCATCAAAAAGGTGTAGCGGTGTAGACGTCGAGAAGTGAACACCCATATATAACGCTCTACATTTCAACTTTATTATTCCAGTCGTAGAAAGATCAGTGATCTCATACTCTGCACATATATGCTGTCAAGTGTAAGTGACATGCGTGGGTAGTTTCAGTGAGATAGTCACGAGGATCACCCATCAAACAGTGAGTAAAGTGAACCAGTTTTTTAGCTGTTGAGGAGTACTGGAGACGACAGGGGTATACCTGTCCACCCCCCACCATGCTACATCAGCCCTCTAGGAGGGATAAGGGGCTCGAAGAGCCTTCCTTAAACAGTCAGCCTGCTGGGTTGGGGGCTCCGTGCGGGACTCGTAACCGAGCGATTCAGGTTCGAGACCCGGTCACTGAATTCCTTTTTATTTATTTTTTTAATTTTTTTTTTTAATTTATGTCCTTAAATGGGAGGAAATTATTATCACCAAATGAATGCTAGTGGAGTGCGAAAAGGGAAGCATCGTGGTATACCCATATGATCCCTTCTAAAGATAAGGGGCGGCATTCCGTCTGAGATAAACCAAATACAACCACACCCCAGCACCTCTCATGGAGTAAACATGAGCCCCACCAAGTGACGGGAATGAGATCCCCGCCTACAACAGTCAACCCATTTCAGCTTCTTCAAAACTTTACTGCGGAGGAGATAGTATCCCCAACCGAACATAATCCCCGATCGCCTATTATCATTATGAGAAGCGTACAGAAGTTTCATCTGATGAGCAATCAATTCCATGAGCTACTCAGCCCTTAAAGACTCTGCTGCCCATGTTCATTGTAGATCTCGAGCCCCAAACAACGTCGAAGACATAATCTCACTTAGCCATTGCAAAATACTTGTGGAGAAACCCCCACCCTTATAGCTCTATGCCACAAATGCCAAGAGTACGGTCACACAAAAATATACTGCGAATATGGTTCCTGATGTGTCCCCAAATGTGGAAGGATACAAAGAATTGTCGGAAGTCTTGGAGTACACCTCCTGTCTTCGCCCTTTGCCAGAAAAACCATCCCGCCAATTATAAGGCTGTCAGATCAACAAATATTTGAAGCTGCGGCACCAGCTCGAAGGCCTCCACCACCCCCAAACAGAAAAGTGGATTCAGAATGTTCTTATGCACAGGCGACCTACCAGCCCAGACAAGGAGAAACTTCTTCTTCGATGCCAGCCTCCCAGGGGAGAGCTGTCCCATGTTCCTCTACCATCAGTATCCTTTTTCAATTCAAACATGGCTATATTCAGTAGTAAATTATTATGAAAGATATAATATAAATGCAAGTAAAGGCTCTTCCTCCATGACCCTAAAGTGACTAAAAGGGAAGTTTAAAAAAACCTAAAATCATAATGGAGTTTACTAAGATAATTATTAGAGTATATCATCCAAAGTGAGTTCTATTAGTCACCTCGTTCTCAACAAAGTTCCCCCACTCCAGCTTAATAACTTTTTTCTTGTGACTATAGTCTAAATATTTTGCCAGTACATTAAAAAACAATTTATATTCCAAAATAATTTTATATATTCCAAAATTAGTTTGTACGGCTTAATGCCTTAAAACGATGTATAAAAATAGTCCGCAACGCAAGGACTGTGTAAACTAAGCCAATTTCTGAATTTTGCAATTGATGAATATTCTTTCTACACAAATCTCATTAAATTCCCTCTACACTAGAGAGAGCCTAACCCACGAGAAAGACGAGAACTTCGTCTTACACTCGAAGGAGCTGACATTGTCAAGCTATTTGTCGACTCTCGTCATTTACTTTATTTTATTTTTCTTTATAAATATTTTATTTGGTTGTGGTTTTTTATCCCACGTAAATTTTAAACAATTAATGAGAGGGAATAGAATAAAAAAATCTATCTGTCCCAGCCAGGAACCGAACCTGGATCTCCTGCTATCCGGGCCGGTGCACTTAACACTTTTGGTTTCTATTCCCTCTCATTACTTGGTAAGTGCACCGGCCCGGATAGCAGGAGATCCAGGTTCGATTCCTGGCTGGGACAGATGGATTTTTTTATTCTATTCCCTCTCATTAATTGTTTATTCTTTCTACACTTATCACGAGATGTAAACTAAAACACACGTAAAATACATCATTTTCATTTGTTGTTTTTTTGTTGTTTTTTTTTGTTTGTTTAATTGCACTAAACTAAATATTATGCCCGCTGTAGCGAAAAGACATTTTGTAGTCACACTTGACATTTCAGGTAACACATTCATTTTACATTCAAAAGTGACAAGCGAAATTTCACAAAGAAAAACAAATATTACGGCTTATAAACCACTAATTAAAAATTTGCGCCAAAAAAAAAAGGCCCCACTCCTAATTGTACAATTTAGATATGTAAACCCTAGAAAGTTTGTTTTGTCATTTCATTACTTGAAAATTCAGGCATTAATAATCATTAATCAGATTATTAATTAATAAAATATATATTTTATGATTCATACAGCGAAATTGAGCAACTATAAGTGGATATTTATCTAAGACGTTAGCTCCCGGGTGATTGTCTTTTTAAAATCATTTATTGACTTCACACAAGAAATACAGGAGCCCAGTGCGCACTAAGCAATACAAAACGCCCAGCAAGAGCGATTAGTAAATTATAATTAGTGGTAGATGTGAAGATTGTGTGGAGTACATCCAACCACGGTTCACATGTATTAGATGATGACGCAGGAGTGAAATATGCAAGAGACTGAATATCTGCACGACGAGGGACATTGAGTCCTTGACCCCTCACAATAACAGAACCATGAATCATGGCACACTAACCTAAATCCTAATGGGTTTGTTCCGATTACCTAGATTTTTTGCAAAAGCTCAAAATTCGCAACACTTTTGTTACATGCAAGCTTCTCAAAATAATGCTTATATAATATTTCGCCAACCAAACATTTTCATCTCTTAGACCAAACTGTCCTAAATCTATACTGTCTAATGAAGGTCAAGAAAATCACGAGCTACACCACAAATTATCTGATTTCGACTTAAAAATGAAAGAATGAGTGAAATCAGTGACTAAATTGAAGTACAAAATAACAAGAAAAGTAATTATAAGACAATAGTTAAAAACTTTTATTATACTCATCGAACATGGATTCAATGTCTAAATTCCTCTAAACATTTGCTTATCTCCCATTAATCTCAATTATTCTTCCAGCATTAAAGCAGTCCCCTTCTCGTAAATGCAAGCTTCCTTCGAGTCAGTTTCTCATCAGCCAGCCGCTTCAAAACATGGCTATATTCAGGACACAGTAATTTTAGGTTCCATAACCATCTCAGCCCCTGTACTTCAACTACTTCTTTTCTTAAGCCATAACGACCGCCATTCAAACATACAATCCTCTCAGTAGGGTATATAAGGCGGTTCTGGGCCACACAAATGATGAAAATGGCGGATACCATGGTTTCCCGCCAAAACTTCTACCTCTAAGCCTAAATCTTTGGATCAAGGTAGCAGCGCTCGGGGTCTTACCTCTAGGTCTACCTCATCACTGTTGGCGTCATACGACAGAGGAGAGAATTTCCTACCTTTTAGCTTGTGACGTAATATGAGCGTCCTACCTCGCAGGGGGTACCAGAGATCTCAGCGAATTTCCTGTCTCTTACCTAGTGACGTCATAAGAGGTCCTACCCTGCATGGGGCCCCCTAAATTTTTTAGCGAATTTCCTACCTCATCGCTTGTGACGTCATAGGAGCAACCTCCAGACATCTCAATGACTGAAAAACCTACCCTTAGTTACTCTAAGATGATTTTAGTTGGGGTTCGGTCGAGGTAGATCCAAAAAAACACAAATTAAAAAAAATGTATTTTTTTAATGAAGGATTATCTGCCAACGTTTCGGCTTACATTGTAAGCCATCTTCAGGGCTGTAGAAATACAATGTCGTGAGAATACAGTAATATTTGAAATTAGTATAATAGAGAATTATAATATAATGTGATATCAAGAGTATGAATGTAGAAAGCTATGTAAGACAATTAAAAGT
>KZ810645.1:16924-27635 GCA_000696205.2 Oncopeltus fasciatus
GCATTTGTGACAAAATAGTGACATTGATAAAGGTTTGATTGATAATTATATGTATTGCAATGGCATACCCAATTTTTAATGATTTAGGGGAATAAATATTCTATTCCAAATTTAAAATTACAGTATTTAATTTGTTTAGTGATTTCAATAAAATATTTTCTAGCTGTTTTAAATAAATTTCCTTATTTTGTATTTTATATAAGAAAATTCTCTTCTACTTTTCTAATAGAATTGGTGAATCGCAGATTAAAATTTTAATTTTACTGCACATAAACCAGTATAAGACTGAAAGATAGTTCCATTCTCTAATTTTTAAAAAATAAAGTTGATTTTAAACTTTATTATTTTCATTAAAAATAGAGTCAAATTTCAGAAATGTCTTATTTAATTTCTCATGTTATCTATCAATTGTTTTCAAATTTCTAAAACTCTAAAAGATAACAGAACATTTAAGCTAAATAAATCAATTAATCTACATGCGATTTAATATATTATGGAAGTAATATAAGCTTATTATAAAAGATTAATATATTTAGTAAATCATAAATAGCTACCTGCAAGTGGCTGTGGGGGATTTATCCCCATATCTTGATTCAATTCACCCAATGGCATAATAGCTTCAGTAAGAAGAGAATTATTATGAGAGCCAATTAGGTTAGAATGTCCTGGTAGAGACGTATTCCCAGAACTTTGTTCTACTTTCATATTACTACTACAATTTTGCATCATCTGATTTTGTTGGTTTGTACCCTAAAATAAACAAATCCTCAACATGAAATATGTTTAGAATGAGGTACTGAGGTTTATCTACTGCTTAATATACATCTCAGTGGATAATCAAGTTTTCGATAAATTTCCAATGAATAAATACTTTGCACCAATGAAGTGAGTTATGAAGTTATTTTTTTAACTTTAACACTAGTAGCTAATAAAAAGAGCTATGTACATAAAGCACCCATAGTGGAATACAACTAGCTACATTTACCTGCCAACAAAAATACTCCTAATTTGATATATATAAAACAATCGGTTTCTCTTCCTACATCAAAAGTGAATAGGACACTAAGTAATAGCAACCTTTTTTATTTATTTATTTTTTATTTTTGTTAAGGACAACTTAGAAACAAATATTGCAAATAAATGATTTCTATAAATGCTATTTTTAAATATCACAACTATATAGTTATAAAAAATAAGAAACAATTATTTGGTGAGGTGTATGATGACTCTAGGTCATTAGTAATACTAATTTATCATTAATTCATAAATATATTCTTGTTACCAGAATCTGCTATATCATAAATCCAGTATGAAGAACCCAATTTTAAAAGGTTCAGGGCTGTTAAAATTCCTGAATTGTAAAAGAGATAAAAAAAAAATTGATGCAGAGTTTTGAACATTAAGCAAGAATATATCGCCTTACAAGCTCATTGAAATTGGATTATCCCCATATCTAACCTCAAATGAGAGTTACTTTACTCAAATAAGTGTTAGGCGATATGGCCTTAAACTAATTTATATAAGTGAATACCTAGTTTTAAAAGTTACTGTTTTGAGAATAACTTAATCAAATTGTCTAATTATATAAAAAAAACTACAGTAGGGAACAAAGAATCCTTAAAAAAAAAATCAGACCAGAGAGGAAGAGAAAAAAAATTTGAACAATCCGTCATAATTTGTGTACATAAGTTTGAGCATGTGTTTGTGTTTATGTGCATGACTGTGCATACCTGTCACTGTGTTGGTGCCTAGTCTGTGTCAGAGTGAGTGACTATCTGCTTGAGTGCATGCCTATGTCTTTGGACATTTATTAATGTCTATACATTAGACATATGTAGACCTATGTGCTTCATCCCAGTGTTTAGGTTAGGTTGGTTTTTTTTTCTTCTAGGCTATCAACTTCAAGGTTGTGTGAGTACCAGGTATGCAAGTTTAAAATGTCGTTTATTTCTTAAAATATATACACAGTAATTTAAAAAAAAGTATAATATATTTTATTCAAAGTACTGGCCCTCACTTTCTACACATTTTGTCCATCTCTCGGGCAATATATGGATACCATTCCAAAAGAATGCTTCATCTTTATTTGAAATCCATTCATCAAGCCATTTTAGTACGTTTTCGAAATTGTTGAAGTGTTGCTCCGCCAATGAGTGTCCCATCGATGAGAAGAGGTGATAATCAGAAGGCGCCAGGTCAGGTGAATACGGCGGGTGGGGTAGGAGTTCCCAACCAAGCGAAGAAATCGTTTCCTTAGTCAATCTGGCTGAATGTGCAGGAGCGTTATCATGCTGAAGAATGACTTTGGCGTGCCTGTGAGCCCATTCTGGGCGTTTTTCGATCAATGCGTGACTCAAATTGATCATTTGTTGTCGGTAGCGCTCGGTATTGACTGTTTCGTCGGGCTTGAGAAGCTCGTAGTAGACTACTCCCTTCTGATCCCACCACAATGCTGTGTGCATTGTCTTCTTCCCAAAACGATCCGGCCTTGCACTCGATGTGGATGGTTGTCCCGGCGTTACCCATGATTTTTTTCGTTTGGGATTCTGAAAATAAATCCATTTTTCATCGCCAGTTACAACTCGATGCAAAAAACCCTTTCTTTTGTGGCGTAAAAGCAGCATTTCGCACACAGTTTTTCGTTTTTCCATCTGTCGTTCGTCCAATTCATGTGGAACCCATTTTCCAACCTTTTGAATCTTTCCCATAGCTCTCAGGCGATCGGAAATGGCTTGCGTAGTGACATTCAACTGTTCTGCCATCATTTGTTGGGTTTGGGTATTGTCTTCGTCTAATAAAGATTGCAATTCGAAGTCCTCAAACTTTTTTGGTCGATTTTCTCGTTTTTGATCAGTAACATCAAAATCACCACGTTTGAAACTTTGAAACCAACGTTCACATGTCTTGACGGTTGGAGCAAGATTGCCATAAGTCTCAACAAAAATTTGATGACATTCAGATGCCTTTTTCTTTTGATTAAATAAGAAAATCATGACATGCCGCAAATGCTCTTTATTTGGCTTAAAATTAGACATTTTTAACACCAAAGAAAGTTATGATACGTCCACGTAAACGACTTAAAAACAACTGACTTTTGTAAACAAATGACTAACAAACAAAATAGCGTTTAGAGATAAGCAAATCCTTCAATAGGCTAAGAGCGCATTCTATTGGAATTAAAACGACATTTTAAACTTGCATACCTGGTATATGAGTCTGTCAGCTTTCGACAGATTGAATCTGAATGATTTTATGACATATCTGTATACTGTGTTTATCTGTATAATATTGTCTATGCATCTGTGTGTTTTCCTGTCATTCTATGTGTCTCATAAAGTGTGTGTCTCTGTTTCATGATGATGACTTACAAGGTAAGTCGAAACATCGGCAATAATAAAATAATTACCAAAAATTTTAGAGTATTTTATTTTTCTGATCCTGGCCAAAACCCTGACCAATTTCTCCAGCATAAGACTCGATGGCCAACGAATCTCCAACCATGTCAACTGATTGGTAAAGGTTAAAATGAAATAACTATTTATAAACATAGATATAACTATTTATTTAGGTTTCCAATTTAACTAATATATATCTATTTACTGGTTTTGTAAATAACCATGTCTGTTATTAAAAAATAAAATAACTTAGCATCAAGATTTAGAGTTATTTATTTCCTTCTTCAGTATCCATTTTTTCTAACAGCATTGCTTGAAATTTCTCAAAAAAAGGGGTTAACATCTCTAGTAAACTATCTGTATTTAGAGCAAAGTAACTAACTTCAAGTTTCTAATGTTTCCCAATCATTAGAAATTAGCTAGAGAATAAACAAAAAGGCTCAGAAAATCAATATTACGAGGTATATCCAGAAAGTAAGTTCGGTTTCAAATTATCTCCGCTGTAGCACTGTGATCCCAGTTCCGCACATGCACGGTAGACGCTCTGTATCAAGAAGAAAATGTGTGCACCATTTTGTGATCACTGTCAATCACGTTCGCTTTGTCGTGCTTGTTAGCAATGTGGGTGTTAATTAAAAATTCTGCCGCTTGTGAAATCAGATGTGTGATTAGTTTTCTGAATGCTAGGAAAGTGGAAAGCTGTCAAAAGGTATTGTTTTTCTTCACGACAATGCACGACCACACACTGAAAATGTGACGAAAAACCTCCTACAGAGATTTGGCAGGGACGAGTTTGACCATACTCTGTATAATAAGCCGTATAAGCCTTGACAACACTCCTAGCGACTTTCATCTGTTCTTACATCTCAAGTCTTTCCTTGGCGATCAACACTTAAACAATGATGAAGAGCTGAAAGAAAATGTTTCCAACTGGTTGAAGACACAAGCGGGAAACTTCTATGAAGAAGGTATACAAAAACTTGTGCCATGCTATGAAAAACGCTAGCAAAATTTTGGCAGTTATGTGGAAAAGTAGTTTAAGAGTTATAGAATTTTGTGCAATAAATAATTTTCCTGTATCTGTACACAATTTAATTTTATTATCAAATGGAACTTACTTTCTTTCTGGACGTACCTCGTACTTCTGAAGAGTGATATATGCTAAAAAATGAATGAATATATATATANTCGAAACTACACATGAGGCCTCTCCTCCATTCACTCTTCTCATTCATAACGTCGTCTGCCTCGAAGGGGGAGTTTTTCACCCCAGAGTGGTCCATCACATACAGCTGACCGCCCCCAAACTAGAGGGGAGTTTGACCACTTCAATAGGGTGGATTTTATTACTTTTTTCCCTTTTTTTTTCCTCCTTTTTTTTTTCTTTTTTTTTTGTTGCTGCCCCTATATACCGCATTTAATCACGCATCAAATCGTTATACAACAAGGGTTAACCCAACAGTCAATAGAGGGGATTTTTTTCCGTGGTGCTTTTAACGAAACACAACACTTGAGCCACTCAATTAATATTTGTTCTGATTGAGAGTTCTGATTTAATAATACAACAAATGAAAGAAAGCACACACACAGGAATCTAAAAAAAAAAAAAAAAAAAAAAAAAAAATTATGAAAAAAAAAAAATGTATTCAATAAGTTATAATGATAGGTGTAGAGTGGTGGGTTGAGATACTTGACAAATATGTAATTCCTGAAAAACTAACAGTCATAGAAGTATTTTGCGAGTAGATCTGAAGGTAGGACTAGCCAGAAAACATTTCTATCTGTTCCAAGAATTTGGACCCCATGTTTCAACTAGACTATCGATGTTAGTATCTTGTAACATCCCAGTGGACTTCCTCGAATTAAAGTAAATGTCCCCCCACCCCCTTACATTTATTCAATTCATATAAGTATGGAATATACATATACTTAAACATTTAAAAAGTTATTAGCACACATAAATATATTTAGCAAATATTATAAGTTGATTGCATAATTCTTCTTCTTCTTTCTTAGTGCCTTTCAGCATGGAGGTGCCTCTGTCCAGGCAAACCAAGCCTCTCGATCCTGAGCCATCCCCGCAGCTACTCTCTAATCTTATCATTTCTGACACGATCTCTTCTGATTCGGCTTGCTATTTTATGGAGGTACCTCATTTCCGCTGCAGTAACTCTGCTTAGGTGCTTGTCTATTGGTACCCAACTTTCACTTCCATATAAAAGAGGGTAGGTAGGTAAACAGCTTTACATTTTTCTCCACCTCCCTTTTCCCTATAACTGTGTTGCAGAGGTGGTAGTAAATTGAATTTGCTTTCTTCATCCTATTGGATATCTCCTGGTCTACCTTTTCATTCCTGCTAATCACTGCTCAAAGTTAAGCATTCGCTGGCATTGCCTTTCTTGTGAATTGGGACAATTATATTGTATTCCTATTCCTTAGGGATATTTTTTTCAGTAATTAACTTCTGAAAAAGATACTGCAATGCTTTCAGCAGTTTTGCCCCACCAAATTTGATGAATTCTGGGGCGATGCGGTCTCTTCTATAATAATAATTCATTATTCAAAAATGAATAACAAAGCCTAACTAGTAGTGAGTGGTATTTCTTTTTTTAAGCAAAAAGGAGTTAATTAAATTAGCTTCTCCTCAGCAGACACCCCCTTATAATGGGATAAACTATATAAGAGATAAACCAAAAAAGACTGAAGGAAACAAAAAAAAAAAAAAAAAAAAAAAAAAGCTTCAATGTAATTCTTCCTAAAACTCATTACCTGGTTTATTTATCAACCCTCCTACTAATTCAATGGTCACACTGATCCATACCAACTTCAGTATCATTTGTTTTTGAATTTCTTGATACTTTCAGCTCATCAGGTAATCTGGTCTTTTATTTTTATCTGAGTCAATTTCATTCGAGTCAAGTCTTTAAATTTGTCTTCTTTGGTGGCTGATTTGCCTCATGAAAGAGTGAATCCTACTCCTATTTTATTTATATAAAATCCCATTTAGTAACAAAGGCCCTATACAAAGGCATGGACTTTTGTGATTCCTTTTATGTATGGTCTTATCCCTTCCATCAAATTACTTTGGTGAAATGTATATATTGAATTGATTCCAGAAATGTCTACCAATGCTCTCAAGCATTTTTATAACTGAACAGGCTACCCCAAATAACAGTTTTTCTTTATTTGAGGCAAAAGAGCTCTCAATTAAAAATTACAGGAATTTATCCATAATTCGCAACATTCCCCACATATGATGAATTCTGCAATAAATCACAAAATCATTTTTTTGTTTTTACCCCCTTTATGGAAAACCTTTAATGAACAGTCAAACAAAGTCAATACTTTGCTCAATGCCCATGCCAAGTGTCATAAGAGCATTTCTAATCTGATAGTTGGTGATTTGGTCAGAGTAAAACATTGGTCCTTTCCACTGGGTTGACTTATTTATCTAGGCTTTCCCTCCTGAGGAAAGAGTGGTTTGCATCATAGAAATATAGACCTCATCTGGAAGATTCATTTGCAACATACAAAAGTTTATTGTTTCCTAATTAAACACCAGAGTGTACATAATAATACTTATTTTAACATTTTGTATGAATATTCAATTATATATCCCAGTTCCTGTCTTTTTACTATTAGTTCTAAAATTTCCTACCAAGGTGCTCAAAGTTATGATGCTATTGTACAACAGAGAGGTTAGTACACTCCCACCATGGGCGAGGGTTTGAAAAAGGATAGAGATTGATAAGATCTATCAGACTTCAAATCACAACTCATTTAAAAAGTAAATATCTACAGAAAATAACAGGCCCTCTTAAGTTATAGGGGTTGTGAGAATGACTGATCACCCTACTCCTAGAAAAATTACCCTACTGTATATCCAATATGTGTATGAGTGAATGTAAGGCAGGTACAAAACTCTGAGGTCTGTCCAAGCATGCATAAAGAACCACAGGAGGCAGCTAAAGATCTCTTGGGCCTATAAAGCCAACTGATACATTTAACTTTATAAAAATATTTAACCGTAAAAGTCTTTCTTTATTTCCAGAAAATTTGTTCATATTAAATTTTATACAACACATGATACATAATTATCAATTACAATTATAAAAACTATGAAACAATTGGTAAATCTAGGGGGGAATGTGATATACAAACTGTTTTTATAGATAGAAATAGGATTTAAAAAAAAAAAAAAAATATGCTAAAATGTAAATGTCTGTTAGACAAAATTTATCTCATACTCAACAAAGACCATAATTGTTTTATTAAATTCCTTATTTGCCCAGTGCATTATTTTTGATACGAATTATAATTGTATGTATATTCAATAAGTGGCATTGATTATAAAAGAAAATAGCCACCAACAAAGACCCTTTGTTTTCTTCAATCTGTGTGTTTTTTTTTTTTTTTTTTTTATAGTGACCTCAAGATCGATTAATTGTGAGTAGGTTTGTTGTTTTATGTATTCCTCTTAATTTTTTCTAGTAAAAATCTATAAATATCATTCTAATATTTGCATGAGAAGTTTTAAATTTCAAATTTTACGTTAATTTGAGTATTCCAGAGGGGTAGTTGATTCATCACAATAGCCATTATTTTTTCATCTGCTGGGCATCATTGTTTTTTCATGCCAATTCCAGTATCAGTGCATTTTTTGGGTACAAGTAGAGTGACCCCCTCACTCTTATTTAACACTTATAAGCTGTTATAGTGTGACCTGTATCTATTAAAGGTTTTGTTTATCGTGATTTTAGATTGATTATGTCATTGTCGAATGATTATTTTGTACATAATTTCTTTTAATGCTTAGATTGTGTATACTATTAATAACAGTGCCAACTAAAATTACCAAAATTAATTTGATGTTAATAGAATTTATATCATGAATTAGATAATCTCAAGCAGATTTTAGATATGTTAGAATCTTTAAATATGTCACTAGGGTGAGATAATTTTACATGTATTTACCCAAGCTACTTCAGCTTCATACAGGGGGAAAGGAATCACAAGGAAGGTCTGCCATAAGCTATCACATTAAAATATTACATACAACATTTTGAAAGTACATACCATTTCTGAAAGTTGATTCATTATTTTCTCCATTTTCTGATTTAACTGCTTTACAAGAGTTAGGATTTGAAATTACTGATGAAACATCCTCTGTAAATAACAGTAATTATTAAAAATTATTTAAGCACTCACAAAAAAAGGAATATTGGAAAAATAAAAATAAAATTCTTTAATAAGCAAGTTTCAATTAATAATAAATAAAAGGTCTGCCTTGCAGTAGCTATACAAACTAAAAAGGTATTCCAGTATGTAAACAGTATGTATCTGTTTTTTTTTAAATATCAGATGTTGAGGGAACGGTATGTCCCATGGGTAGAAAATTTTCAAAACTTTAAACATAAAAATTAACTACTCAATAAAAGATGAAAAAAATTAATGGAAAAGAAAACTTTTAAAACTGAATCCCTAGGACTGACTATATTATTCATGCCTCCACTTTGAGAGCATCTATATCACAGTTTTAATCATCAATATCAATCCTAATATAATATGTAATTTAGATTAAATTGTGTAAAATACAAATTATATAGAATTATCTTTATACATTATCTTATGTGCTATCAAAATTTTACCAAATATTTTACTGATAAAAAATAAATACGTAAATCTTTAATTTGGATGAGCCAAAAATTCCCTCCCCCTTCAAAAAATTAAAATCTATTAAACTTAGACATAAAATGACAAATTAACTTTATAACCTACAAGAATCTTTCCATTTTGCCATTTGCATACCAGAAGAATGAAATAAAATACTATTTTCCCTACATTAGACAAGAAATGTCAGCATCATAAATTACTAATATTTGAACAGTATCTATAAACTAAAAAAGACTGCACTTGGCCAACAACACATACTATTTTTGTATAATTATTTAATGCATGGTTATTGTGTTACTTGGCTTTAAAATAAAAATTGGGTCAGTTGCGTGTAATGATTATTTAAATTACAAATTCAGTTAACTCCAACTATTAAGAACTCGAGTTTAAAAATATGAGCCACAAATTTTAGAATGATCTACATAAATAGAAACAAAATATTAAAATAGGGTATTTAAGAGCTTACAAATCAAATTTTAGGTTATGTGTTTTTCATAAAATTGATGCCATCAGTTTATGATTTTTTTCTCTCATGTTACAAAGGAAAATCATTTAGAATATCAACTAACTCCAACTATTAAGAACTCGAGTTTAAAAATATGAGCCACAAATTTTAGAATGATCTACATAAATAGAAACAAAATATTAAAATAGGGTATTTAAGAGCTTACAAATCAAATTTTAGGTTATGTGTTTTTCATAAAATTGATGCCATCAGTTTATGATTTTTTTCTCTCATGTTACAAAGGAAAATCATTTAGAATATCAACTAAAGAATCATTCTTTAAAAAAAAAAAAAAAAAAAAAAAATTAGATACAATGAATAATTCTGAAAATGCAACATCATATCCTTTTATTTATCAGTTTTTATAATTAAATTAAATTACCAAGCAATGGTCAATAAGCAACATTAGTTTAAAGTCTTATTCACAACAGAAGAATATCTTAAGTAATCAGTGAAAGAGCATGTGAAAATATAATATTATAAAAATAACAATATTATATAAATAATTGAATTCAGACTTACTATCTGTCTGCTGGCTTGGGGAAGATTTCTCTTCAAGAGGAGAGTTATGTGTACTAATGTTTTCTGTTATCTCTGATTCTTCAGGCTCTTCTTTCACATCAGGAGTTTTATCAGCAGTTTCTTTTTTAACATCAGAGCGTGATTCCGCAATATTATTTCCATTACTTCCATTATTATCAAAGCAATTGCTTCCGCTGTTTGAACCATTTTTCTTTTTTTCCCTTTGTTTTTCTTTAGAAATATCAGGTGAAAAATCTGACAAAGAGATATTTTTTTGTTAAATCAGTCTAATTAAATAATTAGTATTTTTGCAAGTAGAATAATATAACACTGTTTTTACAACTGAAAATCTATAAAAATTATTATATTTTCATAGTAGAGTAAGTATGAAAATAATTTATGGTAACTAATAAATTTAAAATAAAAGTGATGAGCAGAAAAGTAAAACATAAGATCACCTGTTCCAAAAGTTTGGAAAATTAGAAATTAAAAATAATATTATGATTAAGCAATTAAAAAGTACATCCCCCAGGAGCAGCATAATCTGAGCTGACTTCCATTATTTCATTTAAGGCGAGCATTGATAAGAGAAAACGACTAACTTGATCGTATAACC
>KZ810647.1:7145-23871 GCA_000696205.2 Oncopeltus fasciatus
AATATTATAATTGTAAATTTTCTTCTTCCCCTAAAACGTATTTATGTTTAAAGTCTCTCTCTAAGGACGCTTATGAACTGCCTCTATACTATGTAGGTTCAAAAAATTCATTAAATATTGGCTTAAAGAAGATTAAATAACTAATTCCATCTGATAATCTTACATGAAAGAAAAGGAAATGAGATTAACTGGGCTATTTATGCTCAATAAGTAGATAAAAATTTTTTTGTAAAAATGTTTAATCCTCTTATTTATTTCCTTAAAAATACTCTTTAATATTCTTGCAAGTTAATTTATGTGAATTCTGTTAAGGTGCTAAACTTATTTATGAATTATGTCTTAACTGATCTCAAAGTCAACTTTTTTTTCAACGCTTTTGTCTGAAGTACCTCTCTCCCAGCTCAAATTATATATAACTTATATCACAACAAATCATTTTTATGGAAATCTGAAATGTGACATAGACTCTTAATCGCGCAAAACACACGAAAAAATTTTCAAAACTCATGTCATATCTATGTGTTGTTAAATGTAGATTTCGTTGGTAAAAAAAAAAAAAAAAAAAAAAAAAAAAAAAAATCGCTAAAAGCGTTCTTTATACAAGAAAAATTATTCATAGGGCGTGTTTTTAACCGCAATATTTATTTACCCTTAAATTAATTAAATTCATTGAATAAAGTTAATTTTTTTTTGTTAAATAACTTTTCAATTGATAACTCCATGTTTCTTAAAGTTTTCTTACAAACGAAATGGATGTTATCACAACTATTTTGAAAATAATTTATTTATCTCTTAGTCCATTATGAGTAAGGAAGCCAAAGTGTATATTTCTAAGAATATGGAAAATAATTAGAAAAGAGAAGGCAGTTCTAATTTACGTCCTGTGCACAATATTACAAGGGTTATTTATAATAATTCCTCGACTTTTCATCCCTTAGAAAGTAGGTTTTCAAATAGAACCTGAAACCACTCTAAATGTAAATATAATTCATCTTTACAAGTCTTTTATTTCGTCTCTGGGAATAAACAAAGGAGCTCTCTCCCATTCTCAGAGAAGTAATGGGATTTTAAAATTTTACTTTTTTCCCTCCCTTTGTGAATATAAAAATGTTTCGAAATTCAAATGCTTCTTTTCATGTCTTCCCCTTTTGATGAGTTTCTTGCTTCATAATAAACTATTGAAATAGTTTTTTATCCACAGCTCTTATTGAAATGTAGAATGCGAATAAGAACATTCTTTTTCCAAGTACTTCCCTTTTTATTCCTTAAACATACAGCCCTATTTTTTTTAAACTGTATTTGTTGTGATATTTTTAAATTTCATTAGCAATTTTAAGATTCTCAAAGTTAGAAATACATTTTAAATTAATTAAATTAGTTTCAACCTTTTCTATTGTACAAATGTTAAAGCATATCATAAAGAGCAATAAAACATGGGGGAAAAGTTTGGTACTCATAATTACCTCTATGCCAACCCCTCAAAATTGTCTTTAGTGCAATCTAAGCATAATCGCGATATGATATTACATCGTAGATGTAAAGAGTTTTTTAAGAAGGTCTTAATAGTTATCCTTTAAGAGGCATAGTTTAATAGTTCCATGTGCTTACTAAATCTCGAAAGCATCATCTAAGAACATCGAATACACTCACTAGAATACGATTCTATGCAAATTATCATGGACTCATTTTTTA
This sequence comes from Oncopeltus fasciatus, assembly GCA_000696205.2. NCBI lineage: Eukaryota > Metazoa > Arthropoda > Insecta > Hemiptera > Lygaeidae > Oncopeltus > Oncopeltus fasciatus. Next base: position 8,838 of record KZ810647.1, read on the forward strand.
CATCCTATTAGTAATGAGTTATATATGTACTTTTTGTCCGACTAGAGACGTCACAGGTTTTTTATCACCCTCGCATGATCTTCATTATTCTCAGATTACGACATATATAAGCCATAAGCTTGTAATATATCACAATATACGCCACTTAACCTTCATGAAGGCAGTATAAACACACAGACAACTTATTCATCCTGCATCCATGAGCATTCTATGCACCTATTGCTATGCATCTTATTATTGTCTTTTTGAGAGGTGACTCAATCAGTACCCGGTTTTATTTTCATTTTAAGACTTCATTCCTTCTTAGTTTCTAATCCTTTGAGTTTTCCATTTTATGGTAACTATCTCACACTAATAAAGAGTATGTAGCTCGATCAAGTTCTCCATAAGTGTTGGACGTTTTTCTAGGGATAATTACAATTATCTTCATTGATTCTTCTAGGAGTCAATACATTTCTACTGAATATGATTCCTCTTCCGTTACGCTTTCATTCTGTCCGATTGAAGACTTCTCAGTTATGATGTTTTATTTTAAATCACCAAAAAATCTTCACTATTTTCTGATTACATTTAAAATTTGCTTACTGTAGACGCAGTATATTCAAAATCCTTTCAACTTCAGTTTCTCAGGCGAATTTTTTTTATATATATTTAATTTCCCCAAAAATATTGACCATGCCAAAGCTTTTACAATTAAGAAAATTCATAATTTCCCATGAAAATAGCTCCCTTTGGTTTACGTTGTTATTTTATCTGATAAATAAGCTCTGGTTTCGAATTATTGAAATTACGGGAAAGGATTAATTTTACACAAAAAACATTTTATAGCTCATTATATGAGATTTTCTACCTTTTATTTCATAGCTTTCGTAGCATTGTTTAACAATCCAGAAACCTTTTTGATAAATAAAGATATATGAACACAAACACTCTCACACACACACATATATATAGTANTATATATGTATATATGTTTCTTTATTCCTCTACTACTTTTATTTATTCATATAATTTATTTATTTACCGATATGTTTCGATCTTTTGGTTCTTTTGAAAGGGTTTATTTCAATTGACTTTACAATTAATTATTTTTTCTACATTTTAGATGTTAATAAAAAAAAAAAGCTTATTTTATTACACTTTACGTACCTTGATTTACAGAAAAGTTACTAATTAGTCAATAATTTGAAATTAAATCCGAGACTGAGTTGACCCTGTCATATATCTTACATTAATAGGGTAGCCTAACCTACTTTCTAGGAAACCTAAATTTCCTAATTATCTTATTACCTACATTATACATTTAAAATAAAACCTATTATACTTATTTGTTGAAAAATAGTTTGGAAAAATATATATAATTTTTTTTTACTAATCTTAATATATTTAATTTTCTAAACTCTCTCTATATATATAAAACTTATAATGGATTTCTTATGCAAAGACTTTTTTTTAAACTAAGTATAATTTATTTACTATTTCATCTTCCGGGTTGGACCGAGTCAAATTGTTCTTTTTTGCCGAGCTTTCGCACATCACGTGATGGCTTCTTCAGGGCTGAAAAGAGAATGAGAGTTGTAAAGAGAGATTTTTAAAAATCCAGATGGTATATATTTACNTATATATATATATATATATGAACCATATTGTTCGTTAGCTTCTTTCCATAAATAGAAGCATAAAATATTCATAAACAACCGAAATCGGAAATGTGAGAGGAAGATTTACTACATGTTTTTCTTTCCCCCAACCCTTTCAAACTTCATTATTTTTCTTCATAATTTTTGTATTGTTTATGCTCTTATCTTCTTAATTATTAAACCAAAAAATTTTCATACCACTCACAATAGAATTTATTTTATCACACCTTATTCTAGCAGGAATTAATTTGCTGTAAACTCTCCCTCGTTCATTTTTCTCAAATAGTATGTTTTTTCCTATTATCATCTTATCCTGTCTGTACCATATGTCTTTTATTTACCAATTTCATTATGTTAATACAAGCTTTTGATATATTTTTTATATTATAAAACTTGCCCTTAACTAAGTGGAACATTACGGCTTAGTTTTTTTTATATATATTTTTTTTATCTTCTTATTATAGTGACTTTTATTTCATTTCGTCAAAATAAAACCTGTTTTTTTTAATATCTAGCAACCCGTTGTTAAAAGCTACCTAGACAGTCTAGATGATTTTACTAAATAGGTGAGCTATTCTTTACCAATTCAACAAAAGAGAACCTTAGAAGATTATTTATCAAAATGTTATATCCCCCTAATTTCACTTTGCGCTCTACTTTAACAAAGTTTAAAATAAATAAACGAAATTTATTTATTTCTATAAATTTTTGTAAAAATTTATGTTTGTAATTCGTTCAAATTATACAGGGAAAAAATCAAAATTATTATTTTCGAAGTTATTTTTAAATATTCCACCTTCTCTTTATTTAAATGGAGAAAATTCCTTCTGCTTTGAATTTACACATGTGTTAATGACTTAGTTATTGACTAGTCCAAGTTAGTAAATCTATGAAATAACATTTCATTAAAAAATCATTGTAATAAACTATTTTAATTTTTATGTTGAATCTTAGATGGATTACATCTCACTTGTTCAACTAATATGTTGAATCACCTAAATTGATGCAAGTCATTTCAATAAATGATGTAACACACTGATACATACAAGAAAAAAGTTACTCATAAGCACCCAAAATAAAACCACAGCATCCCGATCTGATGCTTCTACACTAAAGAATTTGCTTTAACTACATAAGTACTTATTTATAATCTATGTAATTAATCCAAAGTCTCTATGATCTACAATTTCACCATGTCTTGGAACCCACTTGTCTAAAACACATTGCTTGTATCTACCGCATGTTGCCCTGAATCGCATGTTAGTTAGACCTCTGAACTCCCAGTAGTATTCGAGGCATCGTCATCTCCTGGCTCCCAATCCAAGTTAGCTAGCCCATCCTTACTTGATCCCAATCAAAGTTAGCTCAACCTTAGCTTATCGTTATCACAGTTAGCTCGTAAGGAACTTAGACCCAACGATCTGCTCTAACCCATCAACACTGTAATAGCGCACATCCGCTAATCGATACTTAAGGAACAATTCACTTAGATGTTTTTCAAAATGTAATCAATAACGGTGAGTTTTTTTTTTTACCGTTGATATTAATATTAGATTTGGGGGGGGGGGGGGTTTGTCAAGGTAGATCCAAAAAAAATGCAAATTTAAAAAAAAATGTGTATTTTTTTTATCAACCTTGATCGAACCCCAACAAAAAAAGAACATCTAATAATAATTGAGCTGATTTCGGATCTTTTTATCTTGGTAAGCACTTTCTTTTTTCTCGAAANTTAATCAGTAATAATTTGCCTAGCTAAATAGGAATTTACTGCCAATTAAATTTTTTTTTATTCATAATTACAGCAGATATCCCATTAAAAAAAATAACATTGGTACGATTATGCGACTATTGAGAAATTGCCACATGTAAAACTACAGGGATGGTGGGGGATGAAAGGTGTGAATCCACTGCTGTGGGCGATTAATAATTAACCTTTATTCTTGCAATAAAGGAACCAAATTGGGTATTTTATCTTCTCTCGTCCAACTGTGAAACGCGTTTTAACGGCTGAAATTGGTCCAGAGGGGAAAGGAAAATTAAGGGAGAAATGAAAATTTAAAATCGTATGTCTTCATTATTATTGGGGTTACGAAGAAATGCAAAACGTGGATTATATAAAATGTCATTTTTTAATATTTGTAATTTTTTACTTTTTATTTTCAGAAAAAATCATTTATGAAAGAATAAATTAAAGAATGTTATGCATTTTGACTTATGTAAAAAAAAAACTTTTAAAATATAATTTTTCTTTAAAATCAGATTAGAGGGAGAGTTATTGTTAAATAATTACAACTAGTCTAAAGCATGATTANTTTTTTAAACTTAGGTCATAATACATATCTGTACTTTTATACAGTTAATTTTTCTTATCAAAAAATAAGTTCAAATTCCTATTCTAATCAGTCTAGGGAAAAAAAAAGAAAAAAAAAAAAAGTAGAGTCCATAACAACGAGAGAGATTTTACATTCGTAATGAATACGGAAGGGATTCAGAGATGGGTGAGAAGGGTCGAATGATATCAGCATTTTTAAATGGATGAAAAAAGATTTACATACTTTTTTTGTTTCTTTTATAATCATTCTCAAACACAACCGACTTAGTAATTGCATATTGTGGAAAAATTAGTATTATTAAATAAACTCTATTCCTATATATTTTACCAATTCTACTGTGTGTATGTGAGTGTGGGTGTACCCACATTACAGTTTATATCAATGTATAAAAATAACTTATTCAAGTATGTTACAAATTTAATTGTAAATGTAACTTATTTAGCATGTATGTTTAAATTGATTATTCCCTCTTGGGTATGACTTAAAGCTTATTACAACAATATGAATTGATTTTGAATGGATTTTTTAAAAATAAAATACAATACTCAGGCATAGCACCAGTTACGCGAAGATGAAATACAAGAAATGTAAATGCTTGTAGACATAGAGTAGGGGCTCACGTACTAAAAAAAATATAAACATAATGAAATCAGCATTTTTATCCAATTAAAATCAATTGCAAACCATTAACTGTAATATTGTGATAAAATAAGACTCACTACTATGCAAAGACTAGGCAATACAAGTCAGCACCGTTCTAGCTTACTGACTTTACCCATTCAAAAAAGAATGGCCCTCAATCAGGGCTGGATGTTCCCAGGAACACTAGTAATTTCTGTGCCATTAATACCAGAAGTACAAAAAGTAAAATCGAACACCGAAACTAATTTTTCTTTTCAGTGTATGTAGTATTGTTTAGGTGAAATAATAAATATACACAAATAATTGATAAATTAATTTTTTCTATTCCTTTTACCTTTGCTAAATTTTATTGATATTTTTCTTGGTAATAGTGAAACCACACCTATTACACACCTATCCTATTTGTATGACCAATTTAGTTACAGACTCAGCACACATTATGATAAATGGTTATATAAAATTCGTACTGTTGAAAATAATTACTTGAATCAGCTGGAAGGCTTGGAGAAACAGTGCAGAGGTTAGAACCTATATTAAAATGATAATTGTGATTCATATAAATGTTATTAATATTAATGTGATAGGTTTTTTTAAAAATGATTATTTTGGAATAAAAGACAAGTTGGTCGACTAGAAATTTGAGGTTTTCTGAAACCCACTTTTACAATTTATTACTTTTATCCCAAGTAAATAAATGTTTTTAGCAGTTAAAAAACCAGAATTATTCACTTGATGATTTCGGTAAAGAGCACTGATATATTTGTTTAAAAGGAGAAAGTTAATATCCATCGGACAAAGCCAAGAGGATATCCTACAGGGAGAATGACAATCCATCAAGTGTACCTCTAATTTCCACATGAATATAAGTGGCAAAGCTCACAGTCATGGGCCTAACAAGTAATCCAAATTGTTGGTCACACAGCAGCTGCGTAAACTAACCCAATTTCCCAATACAGATCACTTGAGGTGTTGATTATTAGTTCTTTGGGGTCTTGTTTAGATTAGGCCCGCCAGTTATTTTATATTGACATTTTATACAGAAATAAAATCACATGTTTAAATATTATTTAATTTAGTATTGTTTGTGTAATTGCGGTTATAAAAGTATTACAAAATGAATGTTTTTGATGTTTACGATTTATNCTTCTTCGGGGAGATATCTCGCATTAAATAGGTTTTCTTTAAACATACCTGTACACGCACACACACACACACAATCACACATATGTGTAGTTAATGATTTTTACATTTTTTTACTTTACTCAATCTTTGACTTACTCCTTTGACCGGTAATACTTTTTTTACAAATTCATCTTTTGTTTGGACAAAAATATCCTTTCCTCCCGTTTGATATTCAAGTTTTCTCTTTCTTGCGGGCACCCACAAATTCAATCAGATTTTGTTTCTTATAAGACCGTGGTCTGCACTTACTAGACCTTCTGACCATACAATATTATCAAAAACAATCAATATATCCGATTTTATTTTCATCAGTCACATTAATAAAATAAAAGAGGCCATCAATTGGTCGCACATCGCCTCACGTACTCAATTCCTTTCTTTTTATAATAATTTAAAAAGTAATGAATTGTGATGACTAAACATTTTTAGGGTAACTTTACATAAATGCATAAATGCATTGTATGACAATACAGCAGACGATTGTGACATAAAAGTTTCCACCTATTGACGCTACAGTTTCGATTTTAGCACTATTTTGGCTTTTATCAGCACTGTGACATTAGAAGTAATTAGAAGTGATTAGTAACCCGTATATAGCCAGTCCTTTTTCAGTGGCTGTAAGTTGTTTCACAGTAAATTATGATCAATTGTATAAATAAAATTAGGGGATTTTCTTGCTAAGAACATGTGAAAAATTTAAAAACTAAATTAAAAAACCCACTGGAATAGCCAGTTAGCCTACCAAGGATTCTCGAAAGAGCTGGGTCTGACAGAGGACAAAACGAGCACAAGAAGAAAGCAGTCTTTATAAGCTTTATGGATTTTCTAAATGTTAAACCTGTCATAACCTTCTTCTGATTTATCAAGATTTAACGTCACAATACAATCTTAAAATTAATTAAAAAGTTTTAATTACAATGTGCTTTGGGTTCGTGATATGTTGCCAGTAAGGGGAGTTTACCCTCAGAATAGACTAGTTTTTGCCTAAAGCAGGGATTAAATTCCAGTGTAAGGGTTCTTTGAAGTTTCTATCCCATATAACCTCTACGTCTCGGTAAGTAGTAGTTATATATCGGGATTTTGTTGACGAGAAATATGTCGTGTAAAATAGCCTTGAATCCATTAATGCAAACCGGAGCCGAAAATGGATATTTCTTAAAATCCAAGGAATGTCTGTACTGTTTTTTTATTGATTTTTCCTTCCGTGATGAGAATACAATTTGAAGTAAAATTTTTTTCTTTATCATTCAATACTTTTTTTTCCAGCAGTTTATTTATTCCTATTCCTATTTATCTGCATCACGCATTCGTAGTTAGAACCTCCAATTATCCGATGTTATTACTATTAAACTTGAACTTAAATGTCGAAATGCCCAATGAGTTAATTTTGCAAAGAATCATGATCATCATGATGATGTTGATAATTAGGGTACAGTGGACATCAGACTGTAATTTTTTTTTCTTTAAAGTGTTAGCCTTACTTTCAACCACTCAGGGTTAAAAATAGGGGCCATCAATAGGTTTCCACCCCATTATAAACAACCATTGATCAGGACAAGCTTTTATTTTTTTTTAAATAAAAGATTGCCCAGGACGGGATTTAACCCGGAGCGTCAGGATTGCAAGAGCCGAACGGATCCCCTGAGCTCCCCAACCAGGGGAAAACATGTTATCACTAGTTTTATATGATAACAGACATGACATAAAACTAGTGTTAACATATGAATGTTAACACTAGTGAAACCATGAGGTTTAAATTTAGTGAATGACAAAGTTGAAAATTGTACGCCAAAACTGTATTTCATCATTAAGATAAAATTGTATAAATGTATTTTAAACACAACTTTTAAGGTTTAATATGAATAGCTTTAAAAAACAAAATATTGACTTTTTCAGAGTTATTTGATAATAAGCGTTACTTTATATTTTATTTGTTTATTTAAAAGCAAGAAAACAAACTTTGGCCATTTTCTCAGAGCTTCAAAAGAAACTGTTAAAATTAGTTAAGTGTACCATGATTCCTGATGGTTTTCTTCCTAAGGGAAAGAATTTTTTTTTTTAAATCAAATTTTATTTATAGTATTAAGTTTATCGGTATACTATCACATCTTAAATTTATAATGATTGATAATACTGAGAGTGATATGTTACATTGCACTATGTATTGTAGGAACAGAGTACTATAATGTCTTAAAAATAGAAGGGGGGGCTTTATAGTTGTTAAAATTGTAATTTATAATGATTGATAATATTGAGAGTGATATGTTACATTGCACTATGTATTGTAGGAACAGAGTACTATAATGTCTTAAAAATAGAAGGGGGGGCTTTTTAGTACGATAATACATTTAGGGGAGACATTTTTAGAGAAGAAATAGTTTAATAGAAGCTTGGATTTCTGATAAATAAGTTCATTCGATTTATTTCAGTAATGGCCATATATCATTTCATACCTTAATATTTCTTCATCACTTCCAATGCTCACGAGGATCGTTTTTCTGTGTTGTTGAGATAGATAGAACTTTTAGCTGTCTGACGAAGCTTAAGGATTTTTCCTTCTGGATATTGGCTGCGCCATATCTTAAAGGATTCTGTACGTCTGAAGGCCGGCATACACAAATAGAGACATTCCCTACTTGTATTTCAGATATAGGGGGTTGTCTTCTGAGCTGGACCAGGAATGTCTCGTGCATTTGCATAGAAATGCTCCGAGAGGGCGCCCCCATTCCTTCCCTGCAGCTGATTAAGGAGATCCTACCCCCCACTCTTCAATCCACCCCCACCCATCGCTTGCTCTTCCTTTCAAAATTAAATTCTTCAAGTCCTCTACGGATTATTGAAGATCTTTAGATAGGTATTAGACTTGTAAGTTTTTGTTAAAAGTAAGAAGCAATCTCAATATCAGAGCATATCAGCTTTTTAACAAATCGAAGTAACACATAGGGCACATGATTTAAATTAAAAAATTGTTTCACCTCCCGTTGAAAATAATACACACACAACATTATTGAAGAATGACACATATAATAAAAACAAAGAAGTCCCAAGAAACATTCGAAAAACTGTCGAGTTGATTTGCCTTTATTTTCTAGATCTTATATTTTTATACAATTACATAATTAGTCTTGTATTAAAGAACAAAATGGTAAACATTTTACAGTATAAAAAAATGCTTATTATATTATTATATTGTGATTAAAATTCTAAGCTACCTTTTATTTGTATATACTTACTAAAAGAGATGTTTAGTCTAGGAGCTAGTCCAAAGTTAGAAAAGGTATTGTATTGGAGAGAAAATTCTTAAGATTAATTAAGATAAATATATATTATATTTAGGACTAAATATTAAGATAAATTTACTTATTTAAAAAATAATTAATCAGAACTTTCTTTTATCTGGAATATTTTTCTGCCAAATTTCCAATAAAGCGCTTCTTAACATGGTGCCTAACATTAAAATAATAATTCTTATCTATTTTCAATAGACCACAAAAAATTATTGATAAGCAATGAAATATTATTTTAAACGATCAGTTTTTTAGAAATTATTTTACCAGTTCTGCAATTTCAATTATCTCAAAAACTTAACGAATCTTATTACTTAACTTTGAAACAAATATTTTCTGATGTGCTTCTGAGAAATTGGAACATGAAAAGTAGCTATAAATATATAAAACTGTCATAAGCTAAATGCATATATTTTTATTTAAAACTGGCGAAATGTTATAATCATATAGCTAATAAAACAATTTAATAATAGTGTGAGTAAACGAAACTTACTTAAAGCGATACAAATTATATAAAAAATAATTATACTGACGACGATATGGAAAAAAAATTAATAAATACAAAGCTAATGGTATAATAATCAGAGACAAGTTTACTTTAGCTTCACGAAAAATAAAATTAATGTTGTTTTTCAATCAAAATTTATTTGCAATACAATTTGGCCTTATTTGAGGGCCTAAAGATCTATATATATATATATATATANGTATCTAACTTATGGACTTTAAAATGTCTGGGCCGATTTTTAAGAAATTTTCAGGGAATCCTCAGAATATTCATGCGGGTGACATTGTGAAGTCTGATTTTTTATTTTCGGTCTGTGAGCGGAGGGGCGTGGCTAAATAAAATTGTCATTACCAATTTGCCTTAAATACATGTGTTTCCTTTTTGATTAAGTCCATATCTACACCATATGTAAATTATTCTGTGCAAAAATTATATAATAGATATTCCATGAATTTTTATTTGAAGGCCGTAAATTTCGTTAAAAGCTCTATTTAGATCGTGTGATAATACAACACTAATGTTTGCTTAGGGCCAGCAACGCCCTAACAAAAAAAAATTTGGCAAAACGAAGTTTGCCGGGTCCGTAAGTCAGTTATAAAAATAAAATTGTCCAAAATCTTGATGAAAGTGACCTATATCAGCAGTAGTTGTCTAAAGTTTCTTCTAAATCAAGTAGTAATTATAAAAGCAATAGCTTAAATTCAAGTGATGACTAGAATTGTTAGATTATGACTCTAAATTGCCCAATATATAAATTTAAATTAATTCCCACCTCAGGTAAAAATATTCAGTTAAGAATTATATTTTAAGGGATGTTACATGTTTTAATACTAAAAACAAGTATTATGAGCCTGGTATTAGTGGACTAAGCGTATTTTATTGTATCTTCAAAGATTTACAATAAATTTCAAAGAAGAATTAATTTAATGGGCGTCTCTTCTGTCTCATTTGGCATTTCCATCTTAAAAAGTTTGTGGAATCATTACTTCTCCAACTTTTTTTTGGAAGAGGGAAACCACAAGATACATTTAAATAATAAATTCTCTTAAGAAAGAAGCCTTACTTGAGAAGACACTTCCCTTTTCTAAATATAATGTTTTAAAGTAAATTAATTAATTAATTCATACTTTTAATTAAGTTCATTATCCAGTGTCAGACTTTTCCTTACCTAAATATATCCCCTTCATAACCTGTCAAGTTATTTTTTATTAATTACGGAATTTTAGAGAGAAGAAAATAGCAAAACAGAGTTGTTTTTCTTTTTGTTAAATTAAAACATTAGTGACATATTTCCTTGGTCATCTAGCCGTAATATTTTGTAAAACATTTTTTCCATATAAGAACTATATAAAATAATAATTATAATAATAAATAATTATTACAATAATAATAACCGAATGAAAAGGCTTATGAAATTCACTTCGTCTCAAAACAGAGATGTTAAACTCGGATGAATTTTTCTATCTGGCTTCTTCGTATGGATATTAGCTCAGCTTTACTGGATCGCTTCATATGAAATATCTTTAGTAAAATTAAAATGAATAACTTTATGGAATAGAAAAAAGAACTTGCTTGTAAGTAGCTAGTAAGTCATCATAAATTAAATACGATACACTATTACACTTATTGAATTATAGATTGTAATAAACAAACAGAGATAAGGTATGTTATATGACAGAAAAACATTTACAGATTAAACTAAAATATTTTAACAATGAAAATAGGAAAGAATTAATCAATTTTAAAGTACCGATAGTGATGTATGGAGAAATCTCAGAGAGAGATTTATGGTCACATCCAAGAAGGCAGAGTTAAACTTAAAGACTTGTATAGTGAAAATTTTTAGTGCAATATGTAAATAATTTTCTATGATAGTGACTTACAAGTTAAGTCTAAACGCTGACAAGAAAAAAATAATTACCTAATAATTTTGGAGTATTTCATTTTTGTTATTTGTTATTATTAATTCTTATCTGATTTTATTTTATTTTTGAAATGTTAAAATGTAGAAACTATAATTAGAGCCATAGATAATTTCTTATCTCCAAGTAAGGATGATACTAATGATGATTTCATCCATAAAATCCTATTCTCACTCGACCAATTTCACCCATTAACGAAATCATGTTATGGTACACACAAAAAAAATAGGGGGGGAAGAGGTGATTTTGGTCAAGGTAGATTAAAAAAATGCTATTTTTAATATATGTATTTTTTAATTATCTGCCAACGTTTCAGATTACATTACATCATGAAAATGGGAACTTGGCGACACAACGATAGCTCTTAAGATGGCTTACAATATAAGCCGAAACGTTGGCATATAATTTAAAAAATACACATATTTTAAATTGTATTTTTTGTATCTACCTTGAACGACCTTCTCCCCCTCAATCTAATGTAATTAATGACTTTATTATCTTGCATATATATATATATGCGATATGATATTACATCGNTGAAATTCACTTCGTCTCAAAACAGAGATGTTAAACTCGGATGAATTTTTCTATCTGGCTTCTTCGTATGGATATTAGCTCAGCTTTACTGGATCGCTTCATATGAAATATCTTTAGTAAAATTAAAATGAATAACTTTATGGAATAGAAAAAAGAACTTGCTTGTAAGTAGCTAGTAAGTCATCATAAATTAAATACGATACACTATTACACTTATTGAATTATAGATTGTAATAAACAAACAGAGATAAGGTATGTTATATGACAGAAAAACATTTACAGATTAAACTAAAATATTTTAACAATGAAAATAGGAAAGAATTAATCAATTTTAAAGTACCGATAGTGATGTATGGAGAAATCTCAGAGAGAGATTTATGGTCACATCCAAGAAGGCAGAGTTAAACTTAAAGACTTGTATAGTGAAAATTTTTAGTGCAATATGTAAATAATTTTCTATGATAGTGACTTACAAGTTAAGTCTAAACGCTGACAAGAAAAAAATAATTACCTAATAATTTTGGAGTATTTCATTTTTGTTATTTGTTATTATTAATTCTTATCTGATTTTATTTTATTTTTGAAATGTTAAAATGTAGAAACTATAATTAGAGCCATAGATAATTTCTTATCTCCAAGTAAGGATGATACTAATGATGATTTCATCCATAAAATCCTATTCTCACTCGACCAATTTCACCCATTAACGAAATCATGTTATGGTACACACAAAAAAAATATATCGAATTTTGTTCTCTTATTTTAATAAATTACGAACGCTGCATGTGTGCCTGTGGGATTAAATATGCATAGATAAATTTATAAAAATATTTATATACATATATACATATATGAATATATATACATATAGCTATACATAGAAAGTATAAACAGAAAATGAAACACTTGCGGCTGCAATATGTAGCAATCAAGAACAGGTTAGATAAAGAGTGCAGTGCACACACAAAAAGAAAATATCATAAGAAGCAAAATTTTCTGGAATCTCTCACCCTTCGTCAGTGAGAAGTGAAGCGATACTAACTAGTACTTTTGTGATAGTTTGCTCCTTGTCCCAAGTTTTGCTCATTGTGATATTTTTCTTTTTGTGTGCACTGCACTCTATATCCCACCTGTTCTTGATTGCTACATATCGCAGCCGCAAGTGTTTCATTTTCTGTATATACTTCCTATATATAGCTATATGTATTTATATAGAAAGTATATACAGAAAATGATATACTTTCTGTATATACTTTCTATATGCATATATGTATAGAGGGCGCCCCCATTCCTTCCCTGCAGCTGATTAAGGAGATCCTACCCCCCACTCTTCAATCCACCCCCACATATTGTTCGTTAGCTTCTTTCCATAAATAGAAGCATAAAATATTCATAAACAACCGAAATCGGAAATGTGAGAGGAAGATTTACTACATGTTTTTCTTTCCCCCAACCCTTTCAAACTTCATTATTTTTCTTCATAATTTTTGTATTGTTTATGCTCTTATCTTCTTAATTATTAAACCAAAAAATTTTCATACCACTCACAATAGAATTTATTTTATCACACCTTATTCTAGCAGGAATTAATTTGCTGTAAACTCTCCCTCGTTCATTTTTCTCAAATAGTATGTTTTTTCCTATTATCATCTTATCCTGTCTGTACCATATGTCTTTTATTTACCAATTTCATTATGTTAATACAAGCTTTTGATATATTTTTTATATTATAAAACTTGCCCTTAACTAAGTGGAACATTACGGCTTAGTTTTTTTTATATATATTTTTTTTATCTTCTTATTATAGTGACTTTTATTTCATTTCGTCAAAATAAAACCTGTTTTTTTTAATATCTAGCAACCCGTTGTTAAAAGCTACCTAGACAGTCTAGATGATTTTACTAAATAGGTGAGCTATTCTTTACCAATTCAACAAAAGAGAACCTTAGAAGATTATTTATCAAAATGTTATATCCCCCTAATTTCACTTTGCGCTCTACTTTAACAAAGTTTAAAATAAATAAACGAAATTTATTTATTTCTATAAATTTTTGTAAAAATTTATGTTTGTAATTCGTTCAAATTATACAGGGAAAAAATCAAAATTATTATTTTCGAAGNTAGAGATACTGGTTAAACAGTACGTCCAATAGTAAATTTTAATTTGATATTTTCTGGTTTCCTTGGAACTTGTGGTAATTAATAGATCATGTTGATACAATTGTATAATTTCTAATAAGAAATCAAGAATTATTGAGCATTGACATTTGTTAGCTTAAAGTAGTTTTTGCTAGCTATAAGCCAGTTACAGTGTTACCTTTTCCGTCGATAATATCGGCAGTATTTTTGTTGCAAAATGTGCCACTTGAGGTGGCTGCCCTGCGCTTCCCGTATTAAAATGAAGTGCTTTCTTAGAGGGGCGTTAAGAGCTACTTGAAATTCAAAGAGTAAATGATGTTTTGTCACTTCATCCCCCCCCCTCTCTTCATCTCCTCTCAAGTTTCCTTATCACTCTCTCTCCCCACCCTATCTTCTCTCTCTATCTCCCGACTCCAATATTATCTATACAACAGGAAATGGAAATATGGAAAGAAAACAAGATCCTCTACTTGGACAATAAAATAAAAAAGTAATTTCGTATCGCAGGGACTCCATAAACTGTCTGAATTCCTCAGAGTTTCATGAGCTTATGAATGCCCTTCATATATATATATATTTGTACTTAAGATTACAATTTTATGAAACCCGTCATATGTAGAATATGTCTTATATTATTTTACATAAATTTGTCGACTTTCATTGAACTAAATTAAATATTGCGCTCTTGCATTTTAGCTAATTACCCACACTTATCTGTTTGATTTATTAATTTGTATTTATTTTTTTTAAAGACTTAATTATTCTAAATTTACTAATTAAAAGTAAATAAAATACAAAGTAAAAGAATATAAAAAATGTTTAAAGACTAGGAAAAATTAATATA
>KZ810648.1:26786-42691 GCA_000696205.2 Oncopeltus fasciatus
TATATATATTCATTTATATCAGGTCTAGCAACCATTTTCATACATTTCTGTCAGTATTACTAAACTGGATACATGCGTTAGAAGTATTGAATTCATCTGAGATTCATTATAATAAATAAAAAAAGTTGGTTTAAAATTTTATGTGCTTTTAATTAAAATAATGAAAGCAAATTCCTATTGACACTTGAATGAAGATAGGTTCCACTTCATCCGCATATGCTAGTTTTGTCTATCAGGTAGCATTAACCCAAAATACAAATGACTACAGGTCTTATCTGATTCAGAATTAACAAAGTTATTGTTATCTTCAGTATATGTAAATCAGAGTTTAGATTCCAATTGCATAAAACTATACAACTTTATGAAAATAGCACAATTTTTGTACCTTTTCTTTCTCCTTTTTATGTTATTAATTATATTTCAATTATTCAAGTGGTGAATTTATATCAGATTAAAATTTATAATCTATTTTAACTTTAAGGTGGTTAAATCTATTTGGCTTTCATTGTAAGCCATCTACAGGGCTGTTGATGAACAATTATACATTTTTTTTTGGTGGGGTCAGTCTTGCCCATAATAATAGTTTTATTGCTTTTGTTGGCTCAGGTTTTTATGATATTGTTCATTTGGTTTTCAGAAATTTATGTTCAGCTTGAAGTCTGAGGAAAATTGGGAGGAAAGGAGGGAGTCATCGGGTTTGGAGGAGTGAAGGTGATTGTAATAATGTTGCTAACCCTAAAACATGACAGTTGCCTTTTGTCTTTACTAACAGTATGACGGGAGTATCTATAGATGATTCTAAATCAACTATTCATTTTGGAATATTTGATTTAGAATCATGTGGGCGTCTGAGAAGTTGGGGCCTAAACATATTATTGACAGAACTGGGGGGTGGGGATATGATCGGAGATATTGTGAATCCAATTTGGGTTGCTTGTTGGGTAGGTTTTATATTGTTGCTGAGTGCCTTGACAGCTTTCTTATTTGTGTGGTTATGGGTACAGTGAGGATTTGTGTTAAAATCTTCTTGATTTGACATTGATATTCTTATGAAAGAGGGACTTTAATTCATTTTTTAAAATATTAATGTTATTAATTTTTGATATTTTACCTGCTAAGTGGATATTTAATAAAGATTTTCAAAAGTGGTATTTCAGGTTAAAAAATTTAATTTCTACTAAGGTGTGATGATATTTCTGCAGTAATTATTATTGCATTATTTGCTACATGGTAAATTAATTAATCATCAATAGCTTCAATATTAGTGTTGGGACAACATTTGCTAAATTTTATTTTTATAATCTTATAACATTTATATGAAAAATGCCCAATAATGAAGATACTTAATTACATAGTCAGGAAGTTCCCCAATTCTTCTCTTTCGATTAGTTAGTGCCACATTAGGGCTCTAACCTTTTACTCTCATTGTCTTTATTCACTTAGTAATTCGCCCTTATTTATGTTTATCTTTAGAAGAACATTGAAAGACTCCTCCTGAATGAAGAGGTGCACCTGAATGATAGAATTCTCTTAATTTATAAGTATTAAAGTAATAACCTGTCATACCTGATTAGTTTTCATGATCTTGAGGAAAGCGCTGGGATCGAACTTGGGGAGAATTACTAGCTTGACTCCATTGCAGAGCCCTCTTAACATCACTAAAACGAAGCCGAAGATATGGAAGAAAGGCAGTATGGCTGGGAAGGTATGTTGATGGTCCACTAACAAATAAACTATAGTAGTTTATAGAAAATACAATGGAATAAATTGTACTGATAGCTTATTGTAACAAATAATCAGAAAATGTTATCTCGATAGGAATTGGAATTTAGGGATGACTGTCTATAGAGAATGATTCAGGCAACTGGTCGATTACACTAACTAGTATTTTTTTAAATTAAAAAATACTTGTGAGTGAAATAATAAATTATTTCACACATTTGCCCTATTAGTTTCTTGCCTTTGAATCAGAGACAGAAGTTATTATCAGTCCAATTATTCTCATCATTCATTCATTACACACACTTAAGAATTAACAGTTATTACAAGTTAGCCATCTTGTAAAGGCCTTATAAGATCCATAATGGTGAGAAAATATGTAAATAAATTAATTTTTTAAAATGGTCACTTGGGAGCTGTTATGGGAGCATACTTAGCAGATTTTCCCTGTTTCATTAGAGATGAACATAAATAGCAGTCAATTATTTGTTTCAACCTAAAAACCTAGCCACTAAGACATTTATGTAAAAATTGTATAGAACAAAAGTGTTGGAAAATTATTTTTTTTTTTCTTCTTCATTGAATAAGAACTTTATAAGTAATTACATTCTACACATTTTTTGAACCTTTTAAAGTGCTGTTTGATTGTAATTTTAATTATAATAATACNAATAATTATAATATAAGTCAATATAAATATAAATATGTGCATAAAAAAATAATGGTAATAGATAAATAAACTAGGTATTAAATTAAATTAATGTTTCATTGTAATAATAGGGAAAACAATATAAATTCAAGGTGGCTATAATAACAGAGTATAATGACAATATAAACAAAAAAAATATTATTATTAGCATGAACTAAGCTTGATGTAGAATATATCTAGTGTCAGCACTCCTATATCACTATTTACTATAGTAACATTTTATTTTTTCGAATTAATTTTAATGAAGGGCTGGTAATGAGTAGGTAATGTGGACATTTCCAACTCAGGCAATGCAGTGGGTTATCAGAATGGGTAATACTGAATAGGTTTAGGGCAAGGGATCGGGACACATGGAAAGGTCAGAGTGAAATTAATGAAAATGGGTTGTGATGACCTCTTTAACAAAAGAGATTGCAAAGTCATTGTGGAATTTGCGACGTAATAGGGTGCATCTGCTTTGGATCTCACGATTTTATTGTCAAAATGTATTATAATTAATAATTATGATAATAATTCGGGTTTTATATAATTTATTTGAGATAATATGTCATACCTGTCGGTTTTTGAATATAACATAGTTCGGGATGAGACATCTGCTCAAGGTTAGCGACAATATTCCTGTGAGTTAGCCTGACTCCTTTAGGTAAACCCGTAGTACCACTTGAATAAGGAAGTAAGGCAAGGCGAGTAAGTCTTTCCTCCGGAGAAGGTATACTGCAGTCGTATACTTCTTTTTCTGTCATCTAAAAATTATGTCATCAATGAAATTAGTTGGAACAGTTTCCACGTACAACCTACGCACAACAAGGTCCTATGCTTGACAAAATCATATGAGGAGACCCGTGTCTTACCAACGAGCCAAATATTAGTTGAATACATGCTTAAAATCTCAACATATTTAGATAATATAGGAAGTATTTAATTAAATTTTAACAAATTTGTAACATTAACAGTAAAGATACCTTTCAATACCAGTCTTCCAGTAAACCTTTCAATTTAACCCTTAAAAAAAAGCAAGTGTACCACAAGCCAGTATCCTCCGTTGGCCCTCTACTGTAGTCTATACAAGTGATATTTCAACACAGACCCTCAAACCATCATAACAACTTTTGCTGAGAGACAGAAATAATTTTTTTCTCTCACCAGTTTCCCACCCTTAAAATAAATTCCTCCATATTGGTAAATGGCTATACGATTGGTGAATAACGATGAATTTATCCAAGAGTATATCCATGTAACTATATCCTTGTTAAATGTCAAACTATAAACGGTAAGGTTGGACGATCAAGGCATTTTCTTTTATATATAGCAAATATACTTGTGACAAATACAGATAAAGGTACTGCAAAAAATCTTCAAAATTTAAAATTTAAATCATGAACCAATATTGATAAATAAAGATAAAATACAGTTATTTTCTCTTTATATTTTCTATTTAAAGAAGAATAATCTATTTTAAAAGATACGAAAAATGTTTAGAATGTAATTTAGTAATAGATTGCTTACAAATAAATAAATAAATAAAACCAAAAATAAGCATGTTTTTTTCTTATAAGCCACAGAGGAAATTGAAGCCTAAATTAAATGTTGATCGGATTAGTGCCGTCAGAGTAGTTCCCAGTTCCAGGTGTGAAGGAACCTTCCAACCCCTCTGAGTTAACATATCTTTCTTATTTTACTCTTCATTATATATAAAAAAGAAAAATTCTCCCATAATGATTTTTATTCTTCTTATAGGAAGAATAATAACGACAGTGAGTGACGAAAGAAACAAAAGATTATTGCTATTTGATCTTCACTAAATTCTATCTTCTCCTCATCTTATTTCAGTCTATGAATAACTCGCCTAAAAATATTTAGCCCGAATATAGAATTTTGTCATTATTTCAATATCAATATCATTCTTTCAATTTTCAATAGTCCTCGGTAACTCATTCTTTAATAAATTGTTTGTCCAACTCTAGCCTTTATCGCGATTTTATTATCCGGGATATTTATGACCTGATCTCCACTCGCTTCGTTCTCTTCCACAGCAAGCTCCCATTTGACTTTAATTCTTTTGCACAAACCCCGTCCTGCAGCTCTAACCCTTACAATCCACTCAGCAGCTAAGACGAAGATGGCCTCGCGGCCTCGAGGGCCTTAATGCTTAAATTTATTGAGAGAGGGTTCAGTTGGCCCCTTCTCCTTGCAAAGGGACTTAAATTTTTTGATTATATATACATATTATGGGTATTCCGTATAAATATTATGGAATATAATAAAAAATAGATTTTGCATCACAAAATGACGACTTACAATTGTTTAATATCATGGAACAAAAAGCTATAAGGATTTCATACTTACGTACTCCTCTGAGCCCCCTCCAAAATTGAAATTATATACGATAAGCAGACAGCGGACTAAACGAAAATAACTTACTCGTGAAATTTAGTTGATACAATATGTGAATGACAGAGCTGTTCACGCCTAACTGGTTATGCAGGAAACACCTGTTGAGCAACTGCCTCTCTTGATAAGCCCCTTGGAGGAATAATTAAGCTGTAGAAATTAATGAACTCCTTAATATGCCCCTCAAAACCACCAGCCCATCCCTCATTTTTCCATATCTTATATGACGGATGATTATTTAATTTTACGGTGGCATTATATAAAATGCATTTGTTCGATGAATTTTAATAAAAATAAATAAATAAATGTCTGTGACCGTATAAATTGCTTAAGTTTTGTGTCATCATGCCTTTAATTTAAGAGAGTTTCATTTTCCCGTATTTTTATCAGAGATACACTTCAGGCGGTGCCCAAGAAAGTGAACAAGACTATGTTCGGCTCGATAATGGCATAGTCCTGCCGAAAGCGCTCGCCAGTAGGACGCGGAAGACAGCCAATTACGACAAATTCCTAAAAGTATGTTGATTACACATTCACAGGTAGGAATAAGAAATTTAGAGTTTAATCTTCTCTACTTTTGAAATCAATTCAAGATTTTATATCTATCTTACCTCTTTAAATGAAAGTATATTCTCTCTCTGAAAGTCTCCAGTACAAATTATAGGTATGTCCAGCTGTGCTTCCACCACTTGGTCGAGGCAGGTAGGATGGGTGATGATGATTTTAGCGTTAGAGTTTATTGCTTGATGTCTCAGCTCACCTGGAACCATATTATTGCTTTTGGAATAAATCTCTTTTTGGAATGTCTGTTTTAGGAGTATCCTATGCTTTCACAAGTCTCTTAATCTTCAGGCAAAGTTACCAATGGCAAATGCCTCAATTACTGTAAAATACGATACACACTGCGCCTAACTGAAATTACAAAGAGCTTCAGTGTGAGAATGCATCATTATTTGATAATGGTTAGGAAATTACTTTTGAAAAATACATTAAAGCGCTAATGACCAGTAGCAGTCGGTGCGCACTATAAAAAAAAAAAAAAAAATTAAATCTTTAGTGTGTGAATAGTTTACCACCACCCCCCCCTTTACAAAAATAATCCTCCATGCAGGTGCATAGGTGCAGCATGTGTTCATGTGCTCTTAAACTTGGACATAGAAAAGAAAGAAAGAATGAGTAATTTAGATGAAGGAAAAATATAACGTCGCTAAGACTGGCTATTAGCCGACACCTGGAGTGTAGAGATCTCTTTCATTCTTCAATGTTTTCTTTTGTTAAATAACATATATCTCATAAATGTTACAAAATTACGTACGTACATTTACTTTATAGAAACCTGGCCGGCCCAGACCTGAACAGGGTTGAAAATATCAGCAAGGCCAAGTTCTAAAAGTATTTTGAGCTTTTAAATGATTATCAAGGTTATATTTCAGTGATGTGTTTCTACAATTTATTCTTCTGTTTAACGCTTTACATAAATTTGACCATTCAGTTTGTCGAAGTTTTTAGAAGTGAATAAAAATGAACAAATTTCCAAAATACGAGCTGGCACACAAATAGAAGACTAATTGTATCCTAATGTACATGTCACGAAATTAAAAAAAGAAAAGAAAACAGATAACTTAAAAACAAGACCCCAGACTTCTTTTTCATAATTTACTTTTAAAATAAATTAATAATTATGCAAAAGGAGAGTTTTTTTTAACGTAGATGTTACTATTAGGTGATTATAGCTGGGGTTCGGTCTAGGTAGATCCAAAAAATACAAATTTAAAAAAAGGTGTATTTTTGTAAAAGATCATCTGCCAACGTTTGTAAGCCATCTTCAGGGCTGTCTATCATGAAGACGAGAGAGTCATGGAAATGTGAACTTAGGGACAGGACGTCCTCTCTCGTCTTCATGATAGACAGCCCTGAAGATTGCTTACAATGTATGCCGAAACGTTGGCAGACAATCTTTTAAAAAAATACACCTTTTTTTAAATTTGTATTTTTTGGATCTACCTAGACCGAACCCCAGCTATAATCACCTAATAGTAACATCTACGTTAAAAAAAACTCTCCTTTTGCATAATTATTAATTTATTTTAAAAGTAAATTATGAAAAAGAAGTCTGGGGTCTTGTTTTTAAGTTATTTGTTTTCTTTTCTTTTTTTAATTTCGTGACATGTACATTAGGATACAATTAGTCTTCTATTTGTGTGCCAGCTCGTATTTTGGAAATTTGTTCATTTTTATTCACTTCTAAAAACTTCGACAAACTGAATGGTCAAATTTATGTAAAGCGTTAAACAGAAGAATAAATTGTAGAAACACATCACTGAAAAGCTCAAAATACTTTTAGAACTTGGCTTTGCTGATATTTTCAACCCAGTTCAGGTCTGGGCCGGCCAGGTTTCTATAAAGTAAACGTACGTACGTAATTTTGTAACATTTATGAGATATATGTTATTTAACAAAAGAAAACATTGAAGAATGAAAGAGATCTCTACACTCCAGGTGTCGGCTAATAGCCAGTCTTAGCGACGTTATATTTTTCCTTCATCTAAATTACTCATTCTTTCTTTCTTTTTTATGTCCAAGTTTAAGAGCACATGAACACATGCTGCACCTATGCACCTGCATGGAGGATTATTTTTGTAAAGGGTGGGTGGTGGTAAACTATTCACACACTAAAGATTTAATTTTTTTTTTTTTTTTTTTTTTTTTTTTTTTTTTTTTTTTTTTTTTTTNCGAATAGAGATAATGTCTTGTACGAAAGGAATTATCATGGATTTAGAAATAATATTTACATTTCGTATTTGATCTAGACCTCATGATGGCATGCATCAAAACCAAAATATTGGCATCTATAATAAAATAATGCCAAATTAACTTATCTTGTTGCATTAATTTTACCCCTTGCCAGAAACTTTCACTACCTACAGAACAATAAGTTAAAGAAAAGTATTATCTATTATTTTAAATTATTAATGGCCTTTTAACCATCGATCGTTGTCTCAGTTAGACATTTTACCTCTCTCACAGAACTCTTTAACCAACTCACAAGGTAAATAATCTAAAGGGTAGAAGATGGTTTGCAGAAACCAATGAAAACGGATAACAGAAGGTATGATATAACTCACTAGGCCCTACTTTGAAGACTTCCAGCGGCTTTTCTATCATTGCCTTCCACAAGGCATTCTCCTCTAAAATTAGCGCTAATAATATTGCATTTCACTCTATATCATACTGCATATGTGCATGTCAGAACAATGCTCGACCAATAACACTAATTTTCTCTGCCTCGTTGTCCTGTCGTGGGAGTTTTTTCTGAATCACTGTCCTTCTCCCCCGACCATTCTACTTCAACAAGAAAGTCTACTAAGAGCCAGGACCTCTTTCTTAGAGATTACATATTCATATATTTTTTACTAAAAAATTCGTAAAATGCCTTCAAAATTCATGATAATGAAATTATTTGAGAATATAATTTCGAATTCGGCCCCCACAACAAGCAACAAACTAAATTTTTTTAAATATGGTATAGAAAGAAAGCATTGTCGTTGCAAACCCTTGAATTAATTTTCGGTTAAAATTGAAAGAGGGAAATGATAGGGGTTAGAGAAAGATCAAAGTTTATAATTGTACAAAGGGCGCCCTATATCTGAAGGCCCCTTAGATGTTTTAAAACATTTCAACTGAAGCTGCACAATGAGAAGCATACATAAACTATGCACTGATTTATGAGCAGGTAAAAAGAGTTCCGGGCAGCCAACGTTCTCAAATCTGTAATAGTATTATTATTTAACTTCCCTTAGGGGAGGCTGCATATAGGTAGCAACCACATGCTAAACACACATAGCATTGGGCTAGCTCTTATTTTTCTATAAAAGTTTGCCGAGGGCGGGACCTAAACCTGTATTGTTAGGGTCGAAATATCCGAACGAATCCCCTTCGCTAACCTGATGACTACGAAAAATTATATGAACATAATATATGTTCATTTGTCTTCGATATGAGCATTTAGATATACATATATTATATATTAAGTGAATTTAGGAACCTCTTTATATAGCATATTGCTTTTAGGATTGGTCAAATTTTACTCACTTAGCATACAAGTACATTTGGTAGTGTTTATATGGGATAAAAGTTTTAAGATTGGTCGAATATGACTAGCATTGCCTTCATAACTATTACCATTTCATCCCAGCCTTCTTTTCGTTGAAAGCAAAGCCTAATCAATACAGTTATCTAGCCGAAAGTCTCGGGTTAAGTATCTCACAGCACTGTTATTATTTTTTTAAATGTTTTGTTTGTAATGATCGAAATACACAGATAATTTTCAGAAATTGATTCCCAATAAAGTGTCATAGTAAATTAAAGTTGTGCAAATTCCATTAACAATTTCCTTTCCTCTCTCTCCCACACAATATATGATATATGATTATCTTTATTATTTCTCCCCTGCTCCCCCCTCACTTAATCCTAAGTCTCATTTATTTCTCACATTCTAACTTACAAGAGCTGTCTTATCCTCCCACAGTGAGATGTCCTTCCAGACGTATTGGTCGATAGTCAACTCTGGAATCGATACATCCCCGAAAGGTGAGCTCACCACGTTTTTTCCGTCACACACTGCCTGCGCGACATTTTCTGACAGCATTCTTTCACCTTCGCCTGCAATCAGACAATTTGCTATACATGCTATATACAGTATTGTCAATCCTACTCTAGAGAAACTTAAAATAAAGCTGTCAATGACATTATGTATGTACCATCTCTTGAGTTAGATAGGTAAAGATAATTCCTTCTCTTTCACCAGCCATATACATGGCAATTTGATTTATCCCTGACTGATCATTTCAGAGATGTTCCTCAGGGAATTTGACGTGAATGGGCTAAGTAACCTCCTCTATCTCACCAAACAAACAACCTCAATTCATTTTTTATTCCTAGTTGAATTGATCTCGATTCACTCCCAAGAGGGATCTTGTACAGTGATAAATCATCCCAAGCCTGTCACAATTTCGTCTGAGTAATATAAATGAAACTCCCCTCAGACCTTTAAAACTGTTATAAATAAATGCAGTTATTTATTTATACTTTTTTAATCAATGTCAGATATTATGTTTCATGTTTGTCATGTAACAGAAAAAGTAAGACTTTATGTAATTTAGGAAATATAGATTCTTATGGCTTAGCATAAAAATAAATATCGAATATACATTCTTGATATACCTGTTTTTATGGTTATTGAACTTATGTTAGGTTCGTACGTAGATTGCAGAGGCACTGATAATGACATATTTACTATATGGCCGTGAAATGTTATTTCCAAGAAAGAAAGGTGCACATATATACCATCTTGACTGGTTTTTATGCCTGGGATCTTCGGAATTAAAGTAATCCGAGGCAGTGAGGTTGGCTAGAGTGAGCTCTAGCCANGAAAGGTGAGCTCACCACGTTCTTTCCGTCACAGCGTTTCACTGCCTGCGCGACATTTTCTGACAGCATTCTTTCACCTTCGCCTGCAATCAGACAAATGATTTGCTATACATGCTATATATTGTATTGTCAATCCTACTCTAGAGAAACTCAAAATAAAGCTGTCAATGACATTATGTATGTACCATCTCTTGAGTTAGATAGGTAAAGATAATTCCTTCTCTTTCACCAGCCATATGCATGGCAATTTGATTTATCCCTGACTGATCATTTCAGAGATGTTCCTCAGGGAATTCGACGTGAATGGGCTAAGTAACCTCCTCTATCTCACCAAACAAACAACCTCAATTCATTTTTCATTCCTAGTTGAATTGATCTCGATTCACTCCCATGAGGGATCTTGTACAGTGATAAATCATCCCAAGCCTGTCACAATTTTGTCTGAGTAATATAAATGAAACTCCCCTTAGACCTTTAAAACTGTTATAAATAAATGCACTTATATATTTATACTATTTTAATCAATGTCTGAAATTGTGTTTCATGTTTGTCATGTAACAGAAAAAGTAAGACTATTTAATTTTGCAAATATAGATTCTTATGTCCAAGAATAAAAATAAATCTCGCATATACATTCTTGATATACTTGTTTTTATGGTTATTGAACTTATGTTAGGTTCGTACGTAGATTACAGAGGCACTGATAATGACATATTTACTATATGGCCGTGAAATTTTATTTCCAAGAAAGAAAGGTGCACATATATACCATCTTGACTGGTTTTTATGCCTGGGATCTTCGGAATTAAAGTAATCCGAGGCAGTGAGGTTGGCTAGAGTGAGCTCTAGCCAAGTACTGAAGAGCTACTTTTAAAGCAATCCTCTCGAAGATCAATAGTTGTCAAAGTCACTTTAACTCAAGAACATTCTGCAGGATAATTAGGCTCGGAGAGAGGAAAATTAGGTCTGCATTGTTCTTAGCTGATTGATGGACTTGGAAGTTTGTTCTGAAAACAACCATTTTAAGCAATTTTCAAAAGGGCAATCCTATTTCACTTATTTTTTAGACGAATGAAATTATCTTATTTACTTTATTAATAAATTAAATCTTATTGATCAGAAAATGTTTTATTTCTATATGTTTTCTATTCTTTCATATTTTAAAATTCAATTATATAAGAAACCAAATTTTGTTTTATAAAACTATATTGTGTTTTAGAATGAGTACATCTTTTTTTTATATATATGTAAGACATACTAAGATGATTTACTAGATATATATGTAATTAACGAATTTTCCAATAACGTATTGCATAATTAACGATAATCGATAAAGGTCATTTTTAATTTCAAAATAATGGTACTTTAATCTCCGGAATCTATCTGAATAATGCAGGGTCTATAATCATTTCTAGCCATGACCACCAAGATCCAAGGTCTGGCATTTTGATGACTCCTCTAATCACAAAGAATGTAGTGGAGGACTGGACGAATAAGATGACCTGTACCCATCATCTTACAGCCATGTATAGCTGCTAGTGAGGATCTTACAGCTCCTTACATGTCTGACCTAGCACATGCAACTACTGATCTTGACAATCCAATGCCAATTATTGGCGAGTGGTGAATTCCTTCCACACTTCAACAAAAACTAGTGTCGGCCAAAGCTGAAGAATTCGGAGGCTGTGTGGCCGAATAGGATGACTTGATCCCTCGATCGCCCAGCCAAGCGTATAACTGCTAGTCAGTATCTTACAGCTCTTTACATGTCTGACTTAGCACATGCATCTACTGATCTAGACATTCCAATGCCAATTATTGGCGAGTGGTTTGACACTTAAACAAGCACAAATGTCGCGAAAGCTTACGAATGTGATGGGTATCTGGTCTAGTCTGATGACCTGGTTCCTCCAAATTTCAAAGGAGATTTTATTGATAAAATATGACTGCAAAACGCATGACATTAGAGGAGTAAATTATGGATACAATTCGGTTCGGATCGAGCTATGATAGACGCAATTGGAGGGAAGCCTTTGTCCTCAAAACACCCTTTCTAATTATTTAACATTTCTTCTTGTGAAAAAATTATATAAAATAAATTTTAAAAGTATTGCTATTTAAGAGTAATATAATGTCATATCAAGTAAAGTGCACATAAGATTTCTGCAAGTAACAGGCATATGTGAACTAGTTTAAGCCTAAGAGTAAGTAAAAAATGCTCAAAGACACCCCAACACTCATGCCACAGAGAAGTATGTCGATTATTTTTAGATAGTGAAATCAATGAATTATATGTCCCTTTAAGGGATATAGGAAGCTAGACACCCTAAGCAAAATAAAATACTTTAAGACATTTTATAATAACCTGAATATAATTTGTATGTATATGCATTTGTAATACTGAATTACCAAAATTACCTAGACTCTCGATCATTCAAACATTCAATAATATAAACCTCTCAGTAATTCGAAGCAATTACCCGGTCCTTAGAAAATATTTCGGTATTTCGAAGATAATAAATTGAATTTTGGACGCTCTCTAATGTGTAATACATTTGCTGTAAAAAGGAAGGTATTGAACTTCGGTTATTAAAATTTTTCATCCCCGAATTTCATTAATTCGAACATTCCGGAGAAAAAAATTATAATCGATTGCTTTTCCATCTTGTTTCATATTACTTCCTCATTCGCATTGACCAACGTTTCAGATGGTATGGAATGCAAGTGCTTGTCAATCACTAAGCAGAGTTTTATCATTAAAAATGATGTCTCTTGAAACATTTCGAACCCCTACTTAGCTTTACGAAGCATTTTAAGGGTTTGCCCAAACAAATGACAAACGTTGAAAAAGATGAAAAAGCGTTGAAGGAACACATGGCAATTTGAAAGAAATGTTGCTCCACATTTGTCACTTTCCTTCCTGCTTGAAATTGCTTGATGTATTCCTCATTTGATGAATAAGTTTAACTGTTTGGAGTGCATTATCAGATGCGTAAATGTTTGCATTAGTCACAGATAAAGTGGAAAATTAGAGAAATTGTTCTTATAAAAATATGAAAGTTATTCATTTAATTATATTCATTACATATTATCCAAGACCTCCGACCGCAGTACAAATTTTGAGAGATCTGTAACTTTTATATTATGACTATTTGCTTTATCTCATTATTTTATGTCAAGTTTTTTGACACAACACAAGAGTCGGCCAGAAGAATGTGTTCACCACTCCTGGGAGTCTAGTTTTTAGTGAATTCAAAAATTTTTCATCAATATTTCTTTTGGGCATTAACAATTTTTATTTATGAAGATCCTTCATGTTTCACTTAATTCTCAGGTTGATGAACTTTAATAAAAGCTATATATTATGATATCCCCACACCATATGCCAGAATAGTAAAACAGGATTTAGTTATTCAAAATGAGAGTTTGTTGACCGTAGATATTATTCTAAGATGATTTTAGTTGGGGTTCGGTCGAGGTAGATCCAAAAAAACACAAATTAAAAAAATGTATTTTTTTAATGAAGGATTATCTGCCAACGTTTCGGCTTACATTGTAAGCCATCTTCAGGGCTGTAGAAATACAATGTCATGAGAATACAGTAATANATGAAGATGAGAGAGGACGTCCTGTCGCTAAGTTCACATTTCCATGACTATCAGTCTGTAAGCCGAAACGTTGGCAGATAATTCTTCATTAAAAAAATACATTTTTTTAATTTGTGTTTTTTTGGCTCTACCTCGACCGAACCCCAACTAAAATCATCTTAGGATTTAGTTATTTTATTTTAAAGATTTATATTTCCTTCTTATAACGGACATACATTTAAGAATAATATATGATTACTTGTAATGTACCTACTAGAGCACTAAATTCTAAAACTTTCTTCTGAAAATGTTATTTAATGCAATGTTTTTGTTGAAGTTAAAAGAAAAATAAATAAAAAATAACTAAGTAAATTAAAGTTATTGGTTATAATCTTTCACTCTTTCAATTTTAAAAATATTAAGTCATTAGAGAAAACAAACAATTGTCTCCATTGATGAAACACATTCATTGTTTAAATAAACATTCATAACATTATACAACTTTTGTATTGTTAAAGTTGCTAGCCTTTGAGGTCAAGCCCTCAGTTGAGGCCAGCTTTAAATAAACATTTTATTTTAAGTTTGAAATTTTTATTTCTTCGTGGAATATGAATAATCTAAATTTCAATCTAGTTCACCCAAAAACTTGTACATTTAATCTTTTTTTTTTCTGGAAAGTCATTAAAGAGATGATTAAGCTCATTATTGACCTTTTTACAATAAGGATTTCATAATAGGTTTCTGCTAATGTATATTAACATAAAGATTTAATTTCTTTAATAGGTGTTGTGTGAACAAGAACAAGGACGCCTATTGGATACAAATATTCCCATTAAGCAATTTAATCAATTAAGGAAGTCGTTTGGGCTTAAGAGCTATTAAGGGTATTATTTTCATATAATATACTGGAATAAATTGCCAATTTTAGAACAGTAAGAATGCATAGTAAACTGTAATAATTCAGAGGGGAATGAGAATTAAATAAGGCGTCAGTGGTAAATTAGAATTGATGGATTATGTCGTAAAATAGATGTAAAATACGAAGACAAAAGAAAGAAACGCTGCCAGGAATTCTTTAATAGTTTATTTATTAAATTTAAATAGGAATACGATTTTTTTAAAGTTTCAATCACTAATATTTATACCCTGAAGTTAACCTACAGCCTTTTAAATTTTAATAAATTATGAAATGCGTTCTCTTTGAGACAGAAATACGAAAAAAAAATGAGAAAATGAGTATGTAAAATTAACCAACTGGAACTATGTGCTATTTTATTATATATATAACCCTTAATCTCAGCTTGGAATATCGGGATAATCTTCAACCCTAAGTTTGTCGTCTAATTAGAATTGAATTCTCAAAGGGCAGCCCCAATTAAGATAGTGGAAGATACAAGCCACAACTTACAACTGACTATGTTGAATGGAAAAGTTTGTATCCACGCGTTAATTGGATCCTCCTTCAGCCCGTCTTGTGTGTGCAGGCTAACCAGCACCCATATGAGCAATTAAGCGTTCAAAGCCACACACCCACACTCACACTCTCTCATGCACACAACCCATTACATGCAAAATACTATAAGGGATATATTAATTTACACTTTTTGCGCATTAATTTTATTTTCTACGCCTGATGGGAGTACGGTTTACTGGAGAAATAACGTGCACAACAAAACTATTTTTTTTTTTTAATACTTAATTTTTTTTTTTTTGGCGTTAGGGGGGGTGAACTGCGGGGCAGAATTTCGTTTCTGACGCTCTAACAGGAAGTATTTTGAGCTCTGAGTATGAAATCTTTCTGTACAGTCGCTTTTGAAGAAAAAAACAACTATAATTTTGTAGATTCCAAAAGAATTCAGCTTACAAGATCTTATGACATATTTTTTTTTTGTATATTTTTTCAATTCTACTTTCCAGATAAGTGTGTGTGTGTGTGTGTGTGTGTGTGTGTGTGTCGAAGCTCCACAGAGCACATGTGTGTGTGTGTGTGTGTGTGTGTGTGTGTGTCGAAGCTCTACATTTTGCCACAATTTTAAGTTTCATTGTCGAATTTCCGCTTGTTGCTTTTA
>KZ810652.1:14167-29268 GCA_000696205.2 Oncopeltus fasciatus
AAAAAAAAAATAAATAGTTTTAGATATTTTAAGAGAAATATTTTTAAAATAATATTGAAACAATGCGATGGCGTAAATAAAATAATTTTATCTCATAGATGATTTAAAACTCTGACGTAACTGTAAGTTGAAAAAAAGATTTAATGAAATACAATGCTATGAAAAATTTTTAAAGATTTTTAATCTACGATCTGAAGTATCAGTCTATAATATACTATTCCAGACGGAGGTATACTACTTTCTAAGAATATAATTTTCGTGCCGTTTGATCTTTCTGTTAGCTCTGCAGTCTTTGATTCAACCCAGTACTAAATTTTCTTCGCGACAGGAATTTTTTTCGAAGTGGGGAGCATATATTATTTTCCAATTTTTTATGCTACTAGTTCCAAGTCGCCCTGTAGACCATTATGCATTGTGTCTCCTGTCCTGCCAACTAAACCAAAAATAAAAGCCACAACATATTTTCTGGCTGGTGGTATATTGGAGGCAGGCTCGTAATCTGGGCCTCCGGATTTAATGAGGTTTTAAAATATTCAGGACACCCACGAAAACTGGGGCTAGTAGCTACCCCTGTCTTATGAATCAGCAACTTAAAGGAGTTGTTTTTTTTTTCTTTTACTCACTGGATTTTTTTTTTTCTTGGCGCAAACATTTTTCTTTTTTTTTTTTAATCTTAAACAAGCCAATAAATTATGCAAATCCACTCAGCGGTTTGTCTCGCCTGTTTATTCCCCTGGCAATTATTTCGTTTAACCCCCCTTCTTCGGGGGCTGATGTTTGCTTGGTGATTCAGAAGGGGTTATTTATTTTTAGCCTGATGCCGTTTGCCCTCACTAGAATCCCAATGGCATGGGACATGGGCTTAAGGAGGGAATTAACACGATCAATAGGGCTAAACAAGATTCACCAATCGCCCCTGAGGGTAGTAATGAATATCTTATAGTACATTGTACTCATCTTCAATATTATACATTACAATTGACAATTATTTTGTTAATGGTCTCTTTAATATAAGTGTTTCCCGAGTATGAGTCAAATATATATTAATAGATATAGATAGATACATATCTTTGCAGAATGGAAAAATCCGCTTAGTTTGTGCAACTTCTACGTGACGGATTTCTGGTTTGATATCATTTTTAAAAAATGCTATAACTCTTTATTAAGAAAAAAATTATTCTGTACATTTCATACACTTAATTTTTGATCGGGTACATAATAATAGTCCTTGCTCGTCTATCCCGGGACTTAACCCGTCCTCAGTGAAGAGCCCAGGTTAACCTGCGACAGACTATTCGGCACTCATCTCTCCTTATTCTAGGATAAGAAGGAGACTAGACAGGGAGTCAAGGAGGGAGTGAGAGGGGGAGAAAAATGCCAGTGCATTCACTTTCTTGGTGGGGATGAGCTCGGAAACAAAAGGTACTTGCAGGTCAGAATGGATGGTTTTATTGGATACGTAGGGGGGGAGTGTTGAGGATTGTGCGAAGGACTTTGGACTGGAACTCCTGGATACATCTAATGTTTGATGGCTTCGCTGTGCCCCATAATTCAATACCATATGTCCAGATAGGTCTTTTTTTTTTTTTTTTTTTCAACTTTATTATTTATTACTTTCTACATGTTTTGTATATAGTAATGTACTGGATAATAGTCACAGTAAAAATTAATTAAAAAATAATAAAGAACTTAGTGTGTACTTCACTTGATGGAGAAGCTGCCCAATGGCAGAACTCCTTAATCTCTATTTACAATACACAGGTTTTTTTTTTTTTTTTTTTTTTTTTTTCTTCATATTATTTCTTTTTTTTATGAAGTGTTGGCAATGAGAAGGTCACGGGGCCATTTCCTATTCAGGCGACGTGGTGGATTATCAGGATGGGTAATACTGGATAGAGTTTGGGCTAAAGGATTGGGATGCATGGAAAGGCCAGAGTGGAATTTATTAAAACGGGTTGTAATGATGTCCTTAACTAAAGGGATTTTGAGGTCATTGTGGAGTATGGAGCTTTCGACGTAATAGGGTGCATCAACTATGATTCTTAGGTTTTGGATTGAAAGGACTGTATTCTTTGGATGTTGGAGGGTTTAGTTGTTTCCCACAGCAGTTCGACTCCATATGTCCAGATAGGTCTCAGTAACGTCTTATAAATGGTAAGTTTGTTGGTCACAGTTAAAGTTGACTTGAGGTTTAGTAGCTTGTAAAGTTGTCCAATCTCCTATTTAGTTCCTGTAGATAGGTCTAATTAATGTTTTGTAAAGAGTTATTTTGTTTTCTATTGTTAATCTGGACCTGTGGTTCAGCAATCTGTAGAGCTGTCTAAACCGTCTGTTTAGTTCTTGTCTCTTTATCTGTAAGTGAGTCTTTCAGGCTAGTTTACTTTCTAGGTAGAATCCAAGGTAGCGGACTGTCGGAGAGTGATAAAATTAAAATAATAAATTAGGGACTTATTGCTGCTTCTCATTCCGTTTAATAAAAGTGTGATAGCTAGGTTAGCAAAGTATGACCCATATTTATATTTATCAAGGTAACTGAGGGTTGTTAAATGTGGTAACGTGAAAATTTATCCGCAATACTAAAATTAATAAAGAGGCGACTATTAATCTGACTAAGCAGACTTTATCCAACATAATTTTTAACTTGGTTTTTTGTTTTTTTTTTCATTCTTCCACTAGTCACTTTTTAATGAAACTAATTTAGTCAATTTATAAATATTAAGATAATATCCTCAACTAAACTTCATATGTTTTCATCACAAAATCCAATGGTGATAAAAATATATAAAGTTACTGATCGTAAACAATCAAGTCAATTAGAAATATGATCTTTTTATATGATGTTTGAGCAATAAAATATTTTAACTAAAGAAAATTCCCAACAATTAATGGAATCATTGGATATTGACTGATACTTAACTGTACTCAAAAGTCACGGTATGTCGAAAATATACTATCCCATCCTCCTTTAATAATAGAGAGAAGTATTTACTCAATCAAATAATTGTGATAAATATCCAAAGTTAATAATTAATAGGACATGATAGGTTATTGCAAGAATCAGGTAATGATTCACGCCTAATGGAGTGAATGTCCTTGGTTCTCTATAAATTTTTAAATCTAGTTCTTGGTCACAATCAGAAGTACTATATGATCTTCATTATTTATCTTCGTGGTCCCCCCCTCCCACCAAAATTTAAAATCTGATGTGTCTCTCCTCAATCGGCCAACAACCATTCATAAAAGCCTCAATTATAAATTTCTCTTATTATAAATTTAATTTTAACCCTACATGCAACAAACTTGGATTCGTCCCTCTTCCATAAGATTTTCATTATTTTGACAAATAGTTTTCAAACCTTTTCGAATCAGCACGCGGAAAGAGAAATAAAAACCAGTCCGTTAATGTTTACTGATTTGCGTTTCTTATTTCAATTGTCATATGAATATCATGAATTTAAGTAAATAACCAGTACACAGGATATACATTTATGTAAATGATGATTTTTATTTGACACTTTCTTAATGACATCAATGTCCGATGTTCTTATCAATCGACTTATCAATCAACTATGAAAATAATGATAAGTAAGGAAAAATATTCTTGAAACTTAGAAATTGGTAGAAATAAAACTTGCCATTCATGGATTTTATAACTTTACCCTATTCTATAGAAATTGGAGTATTAATTGTTATACATTTTCTTAAAAAGGAAAACAAGTATACATTTTGAAGAAATCGTTACTAATATAAATGTATATTATTTAAAAGAATGTATCAATTTTAGAGTTTAAAAAGAAAAATACATATTCCTTCAAATCTAAATTATTTTCTGATCAAATATTTATTTCATTTTTTGTTAAATCATCCATAACTTTTATTTTCATTGTGCTTTCTTTATTTCTTTAGTTTTCTCATCATCTATATAAATATATGATGTTCCAATTTGAAATAAATTCATTATTTTAGTACAAGCAAATGGTTAAACAATGCCAAAACAGTATTATTATAATAAAATACTAACTTTATTTTGTTCTACTATTTTTGCAATTGCCTTCAGAAACTAAATGTGAAATTTTGTTAAAAACAGCTTAAAAACAATAAAATTGTAACCTTTCGCCACTAAGATGAAAAATTTATTCTATTCTATTAATGCTTTTTGCACTGTTATGTGTTACGTTACTACTGTAAAAATTTATCGGCAATTTCGTTAACAGGCCTAGCATAAGAAATCTATGGACATGAAATTGTCTTAAAATGATTAATTTTAAATCTGATTAAAAAGTGTTTAGTTACATGCTCATTATATTTTTAATAATATGAATTATTCGTACTTCCTCTTCTCGTTTATATTTCAGAAGTTCCTAAAACCATTCCGAGGGGGGAGGGGGGGGGGGAACTGGAATTTTCATCCGGGTAAAAAAAGAGTAGGCATGTAGGTGGAACAGGAATATACTGAAATATAATATTCATGGAAAAGAAATGAGAAGGGGTGGAAGAGGGCTTCGAAAACTGTGAGCTGAAGGGATGGGGTAATGTTTTCCAATCGCACTGGACCTCGGAACAGTACCAGTTCATATTAGTCTACAAAAAGGTAGTCCGGTACAGAATTTAGGAGCCTACCTAGGGCTCGACCTGGGAAATGGGTATGTTTTAAATATACGTGGGAAATATTCTAATTTACCAAATCACTTTAGGATGAAAAATGATAATTTCATTTGGTATGGTCAGGTTATGATAAATACATAACTGGCGAGTAAATAGATTGATAACATTTGTATTTACCATTTCATCTTCCGGGTTGGACCGAGTCAAATTGTTGTTATTTGCCGAGCTTTCGCACATCATGTGATGGCTTCTTCAGGGCTGAAAAGAGAATGAGAGTTGTAAAGAGAGATTTTTAAAAATCCAGATGGTATATATTTACCATGTTCACGTAGGCTTCGTCGGTCGTCAGATGTATTTACCATTTCATCTTCCGGGTTGGACCGAGTCAAATTGTTCTTATTTGCCTCTCATACAACTCTCATTCTCTTTTCAGCCCTGAAGAAGCCATCACATGATGTGCGAAAGCTCGGCAAATAAGAACAATTTGACTCGGTCCAACCCGGAAGATGAAATGGTAAATATATTTACCATGTTTTATACACAATTTGATATAATTTATACACAAAATAACAACAATTTGACTCGGTCCAACCCGGAAGATGAAATGGTAAATACATCTGACGACCGACGAAGCCTACGTGAACAACATTTGTATTCTCTTGGACTCCTACGATGTAGCAGAACATTTTTTAAAGAAAAAAATACGTTCTGCTACATCATAAGAGCCCATGAGAAAACAAAAGTTATCAATCTGTTTATTCGTTGCCCTATTAGGTGATTATAGTTGTAATTATAGTTTTTTTTTTTTTTTACTTTAAAAAAAAGATAGTAAAGTAAAGATAATACTTGTTTGTATTAAACCTATTGTCACAGCAAACTCGGGACGACGGCTTATAAAAAAAATAATTCAAAGAAAAACATTTATCTATCTATTCGTGGACCTATGCTTAAAATGCAGAACATATGAGGCGAGTGGCAAAATCACTGAACTAACATGCCCTATAATTTTTTATTGTAGTTCTTTAGTTTAAAAAAAAGAAAGGAAGTTAAGATAATGCTTTTCTGTATTAAACCTGTTGTCACAGCAAACTCGTGACGACGGCTTATAAAAACCTTATACCTTATAAAAGCCTTATGTTTTTATTATTGTGGTAAATGTCTTTGGACCCTGTGAATAATTCAAATAAAAACATTGATCTATCTATTCGTCGCCCTATGCTCAAAATACAGAACATATGTGGAGAGTGGCAAAATCACTAAACTAACTTGCCCTATAATTTAAAAAAAAATGTATTTTTAACTTTTATTATTTAAATATTTTATTGATAATTATCACTGGCTAGAATAGTGTCTTGTACTTTTACGTCATTTAAAATGAAAAATGTCTTAAATTTATGAGTAATATATCATTTCTCGAATCACTTAAATGTTTGTATTAGCATAATAAAATTAGTAAAACTTGTTGATTAGAAAACCCTGAAAGCATTGAATATTTCAATATTCAATATCAGAAAGAGAATAAAAATTTTAGAACTTTAGTCTTAGCTATTTGTTTTCCTAGTATTTTATTTAGTATGTAAGGTTCAAGCAAAAAGAAATTTAATTTTTTTCTATTTATGAAATTAAATTTGAATAATTATACTTAATAAGCTCTTTTCACTTATCTAAAGTTCTGCGTAAGTTTAGACTGAATTTGTAATAATTTACAAATTATTTAATTTAATAATTTACAAATAAAAATATTGTCTAAATATATATAACATAATTTATTTTGGAAAATATGTTGTTTTGAGCTATCATATGTTAGAACAAAAATATCATAAAATATTACTAAGATGATGTTAACAGAATGAGCCTTAAACATTTAATGCATATACTTAAAATGTATTAAGAATTTAATGAAGAAACTGTAGTTGTATTTTTATGTATTGTATTGTTATATTGTATTTTTAAATAGTTGTTTGTATTGTGACCATATGAATGGTTTTTAATATGCTGTCATATTCTCTTGTAATGTAGGCACTGAAGAATAAATTGCATATTCCTAATCTGTCGGCATTTTTATCTAGATTTTTTCATCTTTGGCCGACGCCCACATCCTATATCCTCTTTAATATTATATTTAATAATAAATAACTTATATGGTTTGAAAAATTATTTCATTGTCTTATTCTTTCGGTACAAATTTCGCTAGGTACGACGCAGCATGGATAAAATAGGATGATCAATGCATATTTTGTTTTTCTTGAGGCTTAGAACTTTTTTTATTTAATATATTTATTTATTTTAGGGAGTTGTTACTGTTAGTGGGGTCGCTATTGGCCAGGTGAAGGTGTGCATGTGCCGTGGCTTTGCCAGACATCCCACTCCCCCTCGCACCCTCTGAATAAATAAGCAGCACCTCCCTTCTGAATAAAAAAGAAACGGGGCACTCCCTGAAACTAAAGGGACCCTCCCGCTAGGAGAATACGGCGGCCCAGAGGACCCCGGCACACGCTGCTACTCCAATAGTCCCAAACTGGCTTCCCTACGGCAAGTAAGTGGCGAACCCTTAATTCATAAATAAAGCCAGTTAGGGAATCCTACCCCTTAACCCTTCCAGAGGGTAGGATATGTGGATTACTTGTGGGGAGTAATTCGTACGAGGGAGGAGAGGTCGGATAAATAAGCTCATTTCCTTTTTTTAAAAAATCTAGAATGTCTACAACTTTGTTTTACCTTGAGTTTTTTTATAATAACGGATAGTACTTATTTTTAAATGTGATATATAAATGAAAGTATTTTAATGATGTGATGTTTGTTAGAAATACGGTCTTGGGGGCTGAAGAATTAAAAACTTATTTGTAAACAGAAAAGGTTTTTTTCGCCTAAATTTCAGGCCCCCATTAGGGCTGAGTACCAAAAAAAACCTCAAAAATATTACAGAAACATACCTATATGTCATAATACAACACAGGAATATATGAAAGAAATGATAAAACAGTGTGCAATCAACTATATAATGAAAACTGAACATACCTAAGAGACAGATACATAATATTAATTTTAACACCTCATCAAAAAGGTCGACATTCAACTAGTTACCTCCAAAATAAAGTATTTTGATTTTTCTTTAAAAATATTTATTTGGTTGTGGTTTATTATTCCACGTAAATTTTAAACAAATTATGGCTGTTAGGCTCTCGCTATTGTAGTGGGAATTTAATGAGATATCTAGCTCGTCCTGGTGGTGTAATGGTTAAGCACGCCGGCCCGGATAGCAGGAGATCCAGGTTCGATTCCTGGCTTGGACAGATAGATTTCTTTATTCTATTCCCTCTCATAATATGTTTAAAGTATTTTGAATTTTTTGCATATACATATTTATTGCTCTCTGATATATATTCCTCCCTGCTCTACTTTGCTTGAAATTGATCGTAAAATTCGATTATGTGGCTATTGCCCCCTTTAAAATATAATTCTTTAATGAAAAATTCTAAGAAAAATAAAACACTGAAATTTTTTTATTTTTTACAGATATTGAGTATTAATATGAAATGGATCTTGCAATACTTAGGCTTTAGAATCCCCTAAAATTACGCCAAAATGTTTTTGAATTCATACCTCTATAGAAAGTTATTTATAAGCTATTATTTACCTTTAGCAACCCGATCCTAAACTATACAAATTATCTTTTTAATTAGTGAATATAATTTATTTCATACAACTATTTTTAAAACAATCTCGACTTACTCAAGTACGTTTAAAGGATAATCTATATCTTACGTTAGTAATTATTGAAGCAAGCTGGAGAATACTTTTTCTAACAAATTATTTAGCAACGAAATTTTATACATAACATAAATGTATACATATATACTCTGTGGTATATAAATTTCTGTTATGCAGGGAATTTGATTAATTCACTTCCATTATCTGCCTTTGATTAATGTTGAAAACTATAGAACCATGTCAAAATTTCATCCAAATATTAGATGACTGTTCATTTGATTTCACATTTGTTTAGAGCATGGTATATTCAGAGTTATTAATTAATATGATAAATATGCAGAATCACAACGCCGTATTAAAATATGGTAAAATATTCATTGAAGTTCATTCACTTCATGTACACTAAATAGGCGGAAAATAAATAAATTAAATTAAACTAATTCCACAGTGACAGTATCTTTTCTATACATAAAAGTCAACAAAGCGGCTAACTATTAAAGTATCTCACTCAATTTTGCATCACCATTGTGTCTACTATCAAATTATGCCACTTATTATAATAAGCTTTTATAAGATGCGATAATTAATACAACCAACTTAATTTAACTTCAACAAACACAAGAGAATCTAATTATCTATAATTAACTTTTGGATAGTTCAGAAATAAAGTTTATCTTCATTGAATTAAGAATTTCAATTTTGGGGGAGTTAACAGAATTTTTAGAATGCAAACAGACTAAGAAACAATAAGCAGGTGAGAATTTCTGCCTTTATGCAAATTAAATAATAGTTTTTTCTTTCTAATGTTCATAGATTTTTCTCATTTTCATTAAATTGAATTAAGAATTATATGGCTTACAGTGTGCTGAAAATCTAGTATATTGATTAAAGTTCACAACCATAAAATTCATATTTTTATGTATGGTTCTTCTAATTTCTCAATATTTCTGCAAAATATGACAATACCCTTTGAGTAAGACCTGCATTGAGTAAGAATTAAAACTAAAAAAACAATGCATGTCAGTCTATCAAGACTGTAATCCGTAAGAAGTAAGCTGCAAAAACTGGGTATCCCTTTCTAACTTACATTTTTTTTTAAATGGGGCTATGGTCACTAATTGGAAATTGCCTGACGATCATTAACGTTTCGTTTACTCCAATTTAAACTGTTTTAAGGCATTAAAAGAGGGGAAGGAAGTGAATGAACCTGTATATTCAAAACGTTTAATTTTATAAGAACTGTTAATAGGTAAATAAAATAAAAATAAAGAGATTTATAAATATTGACTTTATTTTCTGAAAGCAGACAATAATGAAAAAGTTTTAAGGATTTTATAATTTGTCTTCAACATATCTTATTTCAATACAAACTGCCTAATAATGCGAAAATTTAAAGAAACCAACTATATATGTGTATATAGCTGGTTTTTAAAAAAATTAAACGCATGTGAGCGTGCGCGCGTGTGTGTTTGTGTGTGTGTGAAAGAGAGAGAGAGATAGAGAGAGAGAGAGAGAGAGAGAGAGAGAGAGAGAGAGAGAGTGAGAGAGAGAGAGAGAGAGAGAGTAATGTGTGTGTAGGTGTAAAACTCGCAAAGTGTAGTGTTCACATACCGCTGAATGCGTACATTCAGTTCCATATCTGCAATCAAGAAAAAGGAAGAATTATAGAAGAAGAAGCATATTTTTTACATACGATTTATACGATTAAGAGTTCTAGAGGCAGAAGTTTAAAAGAGAGGAATGAAGGCTTTATTTTATATCATATATATGCTATGTAATATTTTTATAAAAATGAATAATCTGTGAGTAATGTAAAATTAATGTTTTATAACTAAATACAATCTAATACCGCACTGTAACAACAATGTGGGTAACTTAATTTTTTATTTAACTTCTGTACCTATAGTTGACGATCTTAGAAGCTCGCGGCCGACATGACATCGACGTCGCTCTAGCACTTGATATCACTTCTAGTATTAAACTTACTCAACTGTGAAGAAGCGCAGAAGTGTTAACTGTAACGTGGAGTACGTACTATCATTCCATATATATTCAACTCGCACAAAAAGTAACTATATAATATGCTTATGGAGGATAGAGTTCAGAACAGATCAGGAGTGGGGGCAACAAGTCTCAGCCAGCCTGTCTGCTTTCCGCTCTTGATCAGCTGTCCACGTTATCAGTGACAGCTGTCATTCCATTCCGTCAGTACAAGGGGTACGCTTTCGCCTGCACAGCTGAGCCGAGCTCGAGAGTCATCCGATACTACTTATCTGCTATGCTATCAGTAACTGAACTGAAATATTTTATTATTAGTTTCATTCCAAAAGTTTATAGACATATGAGTGAATGAGATGACTACGTACATGGGCTCTTCTAAAAACTGCGACGGCAACTCATAAGTAAGGTAAGGGCCATTTAATGAAATCCCAATGTTATTCGCTACAGAAGGTAAAGGTTGTATACGAGGCACAGACAATATCTCCTGGAAGTTTTCCTCAAATACTACATTTTGCCCCCTTTCCCTGTGAATTACTAGCAAAACTTTATAGATCCAAATCCTTTCAATCTCATGGCCCATAGAGATAAATAAAAGCAAGCTGAAGAAGAAAATTAGGAAATCAGCATTCCCCAACTGAAGCCACTCATTGTCAACGTGAAGCACATAAATATGTACATTATATCGAGAACTCTTCTGACAAGGTAGGATGACTTCCGTTCACCTGCCTTGCTCATCCTAAGCATATCTTCTGTGAAAATCCTGATAAATACCGCGAGATATCTCGAGTTCTACAACGTCAAGCTCTACAAGTATTCATGTGAGTATTATCTTCACGTTAGGAACAAGTCACTCACTTCGCTTTTCTTTGTTAATTTTCTGCCAGCAAATTAACTCCTCTATGTGTTAGTTAAATAATCTAAAAGGTTATTTCCACCACCAATGAATATAGAACTCTCATAACTTCTATTATCCGTCTTCATTGGTTTCTGCAAACCATCTTCTGTTGGCTAAAACGAA
This sequence comes from Oncopeltus fasciatus, assembly GCA_000696205.2. Lineage (NCBI taxonomy): Eukaryota > Metazoa > Arthropoda > Insecta > Hemiptera > Lygaeidae > Oncopeltus > Oncopeltus fasciatus. Next base: position 25,503 of record KZ810652.1, read on the forward strand.
CACACAAACGTAAACGAACAGACGACACACAAACCGACAACAACGCAAAAAGATATAAGACAGCATAATCCATAGGCAGACACTAGCAAACACAAACACATTTACAAAAAACTTTCGGAACACTTAGAACACCTCAACAAAGGAGATTACAGCTAATCCCTGCCTCAACCAATACCTGGAATAATGGACTCTGACCCTTATAACTCGCACGTGTGACAGACCTTATCGCCGACAAAGTGACCGTTACAGCTTTACCTGACACATCCGACTATCTCACAGAATACAAACGCAGTTGTATACAGACAATGACAGTGAACGCATGTGTTCGGCCAGAAGATGGACAATGTCCGTAAGCGCTCAAAGCCAACAGAAGATGGCTTGCAGAAACCAATGAAGACGGACAATAGAAGGTATGAGAGTCCTCCATGTGTTAATTAAATTTTTGTGAGTTCTAAACATTAAAAGTTCCAATTTATAGTAAACATATTAAAGGGTATTTATAGGGCGTAATGACCTAGAAGTTGATTGCCCTTCAATGATTGCCCTTCTACTACTACTACTTAAAAGTTCCTTAGGCGTGTTTAGCGTGCTTGGTCCCATATTACAAGTCGGTGCTAAAGAACATGAGGCATTCCACGTCCACTGCAAACAGACAATTGAACAGCCAGGAGTAGGCCAGTTTCCCACCAGACTTTCCCGACTCATACTTTATCAGCTGGACCATCCAGCATTGATCTTTATTTCTCACTCCTTGACCACCAATCCTCGGTGCAGGGGCGCCAGGCTAGCTCAGGGGATCCGTAAGGGTCTCGCAATCCTGACGCCGCGGGTTCAAATCCCGCCCAGGTCAATCTTTTATTTATAAATGGAAGCTTGTCCTGAGCCATGGGTGTTTAAAATGGGGTGGCAACCTGTAGATAGCCCCTCCCTTCAATGACCCTAAGTGGTTGCAAGGGAGGCTAACACAGCAAAAAAAAAAAAAAAATCCTCGGTGCACATACGCTGCAGACACCAGCAAGTCTCTCTTTTAAAATCCAACTAATAAGATTGAGCCAAACTATGGTGAGGTCACCATGGTTGAGGTACAGGAAAAATGGAAGAAATGAAGGTTCATTTCTTCCATCTTTCCTGCATCTCAAGGCCAAAATACCACCTTCACCTACTTTACTCACCTAACTTAAGAAATAGTAAAACTTCAGTCTCTCATTACTCCTATCAATAACTTCATCCGGTCCATAAACTCCCGTTAACCAGGTCCAAAATTCTGAATTTTCTATTACTTATTAATCTTCTTAAAATTTTCCAACGGAATACAAATGGACTTTTAAGACACATAAATGAATTATATTTATAAATTAGAAAGTTCTTTAGCAAGTTGCAAGACATACTGGACCGATCACCAAGACGATACTTCTCATAGTGGTCCTAATATCCTAATCCTAATAACATCCATCCATTATCCTTATTTCTAAACCTATTTCTACAGCCTTAGGCTGTCTACAGTCCTCTACAGTTACCCAATAAAAGATCCTCGTGTCCTATCATAATCTTCTCTGCCCGCTGTCTCTTTACTCTTCTTCCTTTACCCTCCCAAAGTCTTCTCAGATCGGCTGTAGGTTTTCAATATCTGCGGGTCATATTGTAAGAAGGGTCATAGACTCCTCACCCCACTAAAAACTTCTATCCTCTCGTAAATCTACAAAGACGCCTATATTTGTTTCAGGCAACCTGTGTGGTTGATTATTTCGTCTTATCCAGTCTTCGATCCAATCTTGAAAGCTTACCATTCACATTTATAACATCTTGATAAAATTCACCATTTAACCAATTTCTACCGTATTTGCTCTTTTTTGTAATATAACATGTGATATCTCAACTAATCCCAGTTGAAACGCTGATTGGCTCAAGTTCATTTTTCGACATCCATCCGTTCAAAGGTTTTAGACGATATCCTATTATTATTAGACGGTAGGCTATAATACTGGAGGACTTAGTCAGGGTTTCGGCCGGGATCAGAAAAATAAAACACTCCAAAACTATTGGGTAACTATTTAATTATGGCCGACTTTTCGACTTGTAACTTGTAAGTCATCACCAGGGCGATAGCGATGTCTTAGAGTGATCCCCGTGGGAGGTTTATGGTTTTGCATCTCAGAGTGAGGTGTGACGGCCAGTTATACTCGACGAACCTCATGTAGGCGATAACGTCGAATACTTACAGCGGTAAAAGCCATGTGCGACTTCCCTCGGCAATTCAATAAAGAAGGAATTAATAATTATCGTAGCGGGCTGAAATTAGTAAAGCCTGGTGGGGAGAAAATACTGTCCGATACTTATCGAAGGTAATAAAGAAGACTTAGCAAGTTTTAACAAGGCTAGAGCCCTCCCTCCTCACCTCGGTGCTCTTTTTCCTGCTAGGAAGGATTACACCTTGATTAATATATAGCACGAAGGGGCTTAAACTTACTTCCTCTCCTTCCAACTTCTTCCTCGGCTGGCCTCTTTAAAATCTTTAGGAATTTCGGAAAATGGCTCCATGAAGTGTTCATGTCTTAGCTGAATGCCAACCGACTGTCAATGACTCGTTTCAATTATATAAATAGCTGAATTACAGTATTACAGGGATTCATTTCTCTAAAAATATACATCTGATACATAATAGGTTCTGAAGACATTTTTAAGATCATGATTTTTTATTTTTACGTTTATTGTATTGTGGAATGTTAAATGAAATAGCGAGTTTCATTTCCTTTATTAAAGATTAGTGAGCAAATGTTTACTTGAGAAGTTTTGTGATCAATAATAATATTAAATAATTAATAAACAATAAATGCAAGGAAATAGAACAAAAAATTTATCTGTCTCAGCCAGGGCACGAACCTGGATCTCTTGCTATCCGGGCAAGCGCGTTAGCCAATTACACCACCCAGACTCGCCAGATAGCTTATTAAATTCCCCGCACTCCTACTGGGAGTCTGTTTTTAAATTATTAATGTGTGTAGCATTTAAAAAAAAATCCTATAAACTATACCAGTTGTGAAATATAAATCGTGAAAATAAATAAATTTCGATGAAAGTCCACAAACAACACCACAACAGTAAAGGCTAAACATACTTAAGCTATACAAATTTAAACAAAAAATGAAGAAATAACGGATTGTATACTAGAAAAGAAAAATGTACTACAAATTATTGTCGCTACACAATTACACGTATCTATAAATTGATTTTATTATTTGCGAAGAATAAAAATTTATAATTTTGCATCTGCCTAAACTGAATAAATAACTTATGTTCAGGAAACATGTTAAAACTTTTACATTAAACCACGAATAAAAAATATTTCTTTTAAGAAGGGATACAATACCTTTACTCATTTATTGCCTACCAATTAAAAATCTAAAAAATACTAAACTATCGAGTCATCCTAAAATCCCTAGGAAATAAATTTTGTAAACTGAATATGAAACCATTCTATCAAATTAATCCAATTGAACAAAAAAAAAAAATCATTTCAATTTAAAAAAATTAACATTAAATTCTTAATTGACTGTTATAATGATATAAATGGAGTTTGTCAAAATTCGATAAAAGCCTCCGCATGTTGTTCTCTGACGTAATGATTTTAATCTTATGTAACTAAATCATTCTGAATCGTTAAAAATAAAATAAAAAGTTATATAGTTACAAGTTGTGCGAACAGCATATGAAAGTTGAAATACATATGAGTTGAAAGTCCACATTGCTGCACATCCCCCCCCCCCCC